>OOFC01033659.1:0-38851 GCA_900323345.1 Pseudochromis fuscus | reverse complement strand
AAAAAAAAAAAAAGGTCGATAAATCACGTCTTCCCAAAAAGGCTTGGGCATCGTTTTGATCTGTTGAGTCCTTGCAACCTTCACAGAAACACTCACTATGACTTTTGATGTGTCTTACACAACAACCCGCCTCAAGAGTAGCGACTCCAAACTCTGCATCATGACACAGGCAAAAATCAAAGGGCTAATCTTAATATCAGCGCACGCAGCCGTTTGAAAGGGTTCACGTAGGTGATGCTACCGTCTGTCTTCTGTTGTTGTTAACATCCCAGAGTCTTTCTTCCTTTCTTTTGGACTCTCTACTTTTATTTCCATGCTGTCGCTCCTTGGTTTCAGAGGCAGTGTCTCTGAAACATCCAAATAACACATCGGAAACCAGACGTTTGAGGTCTTCAGCCTACAATTACCCGAGCTTCCAGTTCTAGTTTCTCAGCAGACCTGAGATACCTATTCACCCTTAAGTGCTTCGTCACCGTGGCTGTTATTTCAGAAATGATTCACGTGGACGGGGTGGTTTAAGGTAAGAGAAGTAAAGGTGCCTCCATCAAAACATGGTCAACGCACTGTGAGTAAAAGTCGGATGCATCTAGTGCGGCTGTTTTTTTTTCTTCCAGTCAGAAACACAGCTCAGAGGAAACAAGCAGGAGAAAGCAGAAAAGCACAAAGCACAGACAGATACAGTGATAAGCTGTTATTTTTTCTGGTATCCTTCTTTTCTTTCTTCACGCTGGTCTGTGGTGTTGGATTTAGGTCATATTGGGGATACCGACTGGTAGAGGATATTGCTCTGCTACTGTGCTGTTGCTGTAAAACCAACACCTGCTAAAAAAAGAGGAAGGTCATCTTTCAAGGTGAAGAAGACAGCTACCCAGGGTGCTGCCGGGCTTTTGTTAACTTTGATTTCAATCACTGTCCACTCTTGTTTGGCCAGCATATTTACACCTGGCGCCCTGGGCACACAGAGATTGAATTTTCTCTGTTTATCCTGGCTGCCTGGAAGGAATAAAAAGGAACTGCTAATAGGACTATACTCTGGATTTTTTAGTCATTTTTTATGGGTATGTAACAAGAAAAAAACAAACAAATATCTAAGTACGATTGTGCTGCAGGGGTCACTAAAATAAGAGATTCCTCACTGATTTAAACAAGCCAATGGATATACAGTGGACTTAGTCTGAAAACCACTGGGAAATGGAAAGCAGATTTGAGCTGGCATGTGTTCATAGCTACCGTCCAACAACACTTCAGAGACAGACTAAAGGATAAAACCAGAATACTTCTTTCCCGTAACTGTTAACTTTATCCAAAATTCTGATATTCGTTTAAATGTGGGGTGAAAAACTCGTATTATAGTGGTGATGAAATGTTCAAAATGTTGGCTGCAGTCTCTTTATAGGCATTTCAGATCATTTGAAGGAGTTTTGCTTGTGATCCAGTAGAGGGCGCTCTAACACGTAAGTCAGTGTGAGTTACTGCAGCGGTTTCCAACGTTTTTAGACCGTGCACCACCATCGACTTGGCTGATGCACCACCAACACACTAATACACCACCCCCACCACCTTTCACACTTGACAATTTCCCTGTTTTTTTTCCTATTACCCTTGTCATGTCGCGCACCACCTAGCGGCAACTTGCAGCTTGCACACCACCAGTGGTGTGCACACAACAGGTTGGGAATCCCTGACTTACTGCACACCTTACTGACCTATCAGTAAGCTAAGCTAATGTTAACTTGTTGTTTGGTTTCGAAAATTGAGGACAATAGTGAGCAGAGCTGTTCTGACTGGACAATCCCACCACCAAAACATTTATCCACAAATTACGAGTCATTTTAAATTCTTTCCAACTTCAAAACATGTCTAAGCTCCAGTGAAGAAAACATAGTGCTGGGTCTTACCTTTGAGGTCCAGGTTGCGGGCTCCATTGGAGTGCTGAGTAACGGTGCGTGAGTCTATCTTGAGCGTATGTACATTGTTGGCGTCCCGGGACACCACCACATTGTGCCACTGGTTGTCATTGAGCGGTTTGTCCGAGTTGCCCTTCATCAGCGACGGCCCGTTGCCAAGGTCAAAGACGTAGTGAACGTACCTGTGAAGAAGACCTTAGAGTGAGGAAGGTGTTTTTTTTTATTGTGAATATGGTTCAGCATCTGCCCTCGAACCAAAATCACTTTTCAGAAAATGTGAAAATTACAGAAGTGTTGGGTTTTTTTTTTTTTTCATCTTATGAAGAAACAGCCTGATGACAGGTCTCAGCCAACAGCTCTTAATCTCCAACTGTCATGATGAAGTGATTGGATGACATTCATTCTCAATTCCTCTCGATTGTCTCCATCCTGTTCTCTAAGAAAAACATTTATGAGGAAAATATTACCAGTTATGGAGCAGCACATGGGGCCTGGGATTTGTTTTTGTGTTTCCTCACTGGTTTGACATGTAAATATAGAAACCTGCTTTTGTCTAAAAGTCCCTCTTTGCCCAGAGGCAGACAACATGGCACAGTTCCCTCCTTCAGACAAATATGGCTGTCTTTTGTGTTTTGGGTTAAGGCTATTGTGGCTGTTTCATTCAAGGTATGTGTGTTTTTTTTTCTACCTCGATTCCAATTCCTTTATGAAGCCTCTTGTCTTTGTGTGGCAGGAGCAGCTCAGGCTTTTGTGTTGTAACAGCGCTGAATATAGAGCACAAGAGGAAGAGAGATACACAAGCGAAAGCCTCTTTTTGATACTCTAATTACGAGCAGCTTTTAGGGTGATACAATTCACAAGTCTAACCAGTTTATTCCTGGTTTTTGTGCGAGCTTTCTCCAAGTCTCTATTCACAGCATTCAGAGTTATGCGTTAACAGTTGCAGTATGTGAACATTGTACCTGAGCTTTGAAGATGACTGATTATGATTGCTCATCAACATACACTAGACTCACTTTCATCCAGCTCACTCTGATTCATGGTGGCATTAAATGACTCACTGAGCCTTTCTACCTTTAAGGAAAAAACAACTATGCTGCAATTAAATTTTTGTTTTGTTGCTGAGAGCACACAGTTTAACCCAAACCCTCACTGTATTTCACACAGTGTGGAGTTGGGTTGGCAAATGAGTTGGACTGCTTTGCAAACTGGGTTTAGCACAAAACAAAAGACAGTTTGATTATACAAACATAGCTTAGGCATTTCTCTATGAATAGCAGGTGGAGTCCAACTAAAGCAAGACCAGATATCAAATGATGTTCAAGGGAACAGGGTAAAAGCAAGAGCAGCTGAATTGAGATTGTCGGTTTTCACACGACTAAAATCGTAAGCACAAACCTCCAGCAAGGTATAATCCATCTGTACCAATACCACTGACTGAATGGTGTTGGCAAAATACCAACTTGTTGGTTTTGCCGACATTTTCTGCATCTACTACAACAGATGAGGATTTTTCAGGGTTTTTTTGGGGACAGGATCCCATCCTCTGATCTCCATGCAAACTTCCTTGGGTAATACCCTAACTCCTCCACTTCCTCCCCCAAAAGACCTTGAAACTCCTGAAACTCACCCCTTCACCAGTTCCACAACTATAAAGTCGCTCCCGTCTCCGGAGTTGAAGAGTATCAGGCCGTCAGGTGTGGTGGTTTTAAACTGAAAGAAGAGGTGCATGGAGGCGTAGGCTTGTAACGTAGCTAAAGCTAAGTAGCTGCCTTTCGTTCGAAACGTCACTGGATCTGCGATGATGTGGCGCATGCCAAAGCGGGCGTTGAGTTCGCAGTAGGAGATGTCCCCGTTTTTGCACTGGTCTAGGTATGGCACCCCGTTGAAGGACAGGCCCTGGAGGTGGCCGATGAAGTTGGAGGGCACCACGGATATGAAGCGGCGCTCGGTCATGATGCCTGTCTCTATGTTGTGGAACTCAAGACGTGTGTGGGCACCGGTCATCTGGCCTAAAGATGGTGGAGGACGCAGAAAAGATCGGCATTAATAAAAAGCTATACATCAATTTTATGGTAATACAATAATTACAATGCTCTCCCATTGGGCAACATGAAACATCCTTGAAAATGTCTGGATTTAATTATACGACATTAAAACACCTTGAAAGGATTATATCCATTCTAAGGACACCAGTAACATTTTCGATGGATATTTTAAGTCAAACTCCATATTAAACTTTGTGTTACTATAATAATCAACTGTGAAACCTTATTTTATCTATATTTATTTTCATTGCAGTTGATGGTTTTATTGTTAGACCTATTTTCCCAGCCTGCTGTAAATTATTCAATCATTATGCAGAAAATCCTTTGTTATTGCTCCACACACCACAATTTTGACATTATTATTATTATAATGCTGTGTTCCTAGGAGATGTGGTGTAATGAGCTTGGTAAGCTGCTGATTAAAATGCCTGACCGTCCCTCCGAGGACTCCCCTGGACGTCTCCTCCGATCTTTTTCCCATGAACCAGTTTGTAAAACCAGTTCAAACCTCAGCAGGTCGTTCCTTGCTTCTGGCCTCGGCGTGCCCACTCTTGCCTTCGTCTTCCTCACACCTTTTCTCACCTCTTCCCTCATTTCTCTGCCCTGCCATTCTTTCGCCTGAGGCCACAATACTGTGAGTGCCCGTGACTCCACCTCGTCTTTTTGACCTTTCATCCTTCCCTTGCTGCTTTTCTTTTTTTAGCGGTTTGCAGAATCCATTCCTCTGTACTCGCTGCTCACTCACAGCAAAAACAATGTGCTCTGTCTAGATGTTATATGCTTTAATCTTTCAGCTCTTTATACATATGCTGGCAGTTATTTTGTCTGCTATTTGCAGCCTTTTAAAAAATGACACACAGTGTAGGTCAATGTGGGAAGTGGGTAAGGTTGTGACCGAAGTTTGTATTGGGATTTAATGGAACCAATTATGCTAATGAGCAATATTTTGACATTTTCTAACACATTTTAGCTGTTATCACTATCCCTAAAGATCAAATTAAATACAAATTAACAAAGCATATGGCACCTGTATATCTCATTCATTATAATTTCTAATTAGTCACCTTCTTCTTTTAACAACAAATGGCAAAACAGTTGACTTTCAGAGGGTGGATTCACTACAGGCAGAATAATACATGCTGTACATTCGCTGTGGTGTCATTCACTTCCTTTCAGCTTAAATCATAGCTCGTACATATAGACAGGATGATGATAATGTGACGTCATCCATTGATTTGTGGACTCGCATTTTGAGTTTGGGATTTCAGGTGGTAGAGCGGGTCGCCTGTAATCATAAGGTCATGGGTTCGATCCCCAGCTCCCCCTGTCCTTATGTCGAAGTGTCCTTGGGCAAGACACTGAACCCTAAGTTGCTCCCACTGGTGGCTAGCACCTTGCATGGCAGCTCGGTAGCCATTGGTGTGAGTGTGTGCATGAATGGGTGAATGAGTTGCCTTGTAAAGCACTTTTAGCTTAGGTCATGAAAGCGCTATATAAATATACTCCATTTACCATAAGTGACCATATTTGGATAAGAAGGGAGGAGTGAGGAGGTGGGTCTAAGCTTTGAACATGAGGACATTGTCCAATGTGGATGAGACTACAGTTCATAGGGGAGTTTACTGAGTATTTCATGATTGAAAATTGTAATTTTTGATCTGAGGTCAAGCAGAGCCAGAGTTTTTGTTTGGAGGCAGCATCTAGTGGTCGTCAGTGTTATTGCACTTATGCACTGACCTAATTTTTGGGATTTTTTTTTGTTGCTTTGTCCATGTTCTATATACAGTCTTAAAACCTTGAATGAATACATCTGTGTCCCAAACACAACTAACCTTCCACTGTGACATTATCCACAGACAGCTGTAGGCTCTTGCCTCGCCGCACCACCTTCACCGTGTGCCACTCGTTGTCGTTCAGCTTCTGCCCCGCGAACAGCGTCTCAGGTCCTTTACCTGTAGTGGGGGGAGTTCAAATCACAAACAGCACAGTGGAAATGGTGCACATGTGTGTGCGCCTACCAATACACCCCCCTCCACCGACCGCCCCACCCACCCTCCAAACACACAGTCCAGACACAGTAGGTGACAGCGCCAGTGACGAAAACCTGCATGTTTGCAAGACACATTCATACTTTGGATTTATTTTTTTTTTAACTAGAAAAGAGCAG
This sequence comes from Pseudochromis fuscus, assembly GCA_900323345.1. Classification (NCBI taxonomy): domain Eukaryota; kingdom Metazoa; phylum Chordata; class Actinopteri; family Pseudochromidae; genus Pseudochromis; species Pseudochromis fuscus. Next base: position 32,729 of record OOFC01033659.1, on the reverse strand, counting down.
AGTCTAAAATTCAACCTGGCAGACTATAAAACTAAATGTCTCCTCAAACGTTGAGGTTACAGCGGAACATCAACTGAAGTTGCTACCACCTCAAAAAGTAGATTAGACTAGTGGAGCTAATGACGACTGCAGATGCCGTGTTAAAAACATTACGAAGGCGTGTTCTGCTTTCACAGAGCATTTCATGTCTCAGTTCAGCACACAGAGGACTCTCTTGACACCACCACATAAGTGGGAGAGTTGATGGGCGAGACCAGGTGGTTTACCCGCTCATCCCCCGAACCACTCTGCTCCCTAATTCCCTCTTTCCACTTCTCTACTCCCAATTCCCTTATCCTCTCCTCTCCCCTCATTGCTGTTGTGTTGACTCCGATGTGACAGTATTGCAGAGATGCTTATTAGAGAAGTATTCACATGAGTGTCTTTTCAAAGTGGGGAGCGGGATGTTTATATCTTGCCAATGACAAGAGCCTTATTGCATCAACATTATAACGTAAGGGAGTGACAACAGGAGAAACAGCGCGGATGTTGATTAAGGCGGGAGTCAAGAAACGCTCTTCCGATGAACAATGATGAGCTGATTCACGGCTTAAGTCGAGGCGGCTGCCGGTGCCGGCTAATAGCTCTTGCCAGGGTTTGTTTGAGGATTGTGAACAGACATGCAAAACTAGGATATTGTGGGATACGGCAACAAAAAAGGGAAACCACTCCTCACGTGGCTTCAAATGAAAGCCTACCAGTAGTGGGCGTGCATATTGTGCTGGCACTGGGGTGATGGAGGTAATCAGTGATCAGAGAGGAGGACTCTGTAAACAACAATGTAATGAGAGGAAACTTCCACCTCGTTGGCAGCAGGGTGGACTGAAATAGCAACAATGCCAGAGGACACCAGTCACTTCCATTAAGCCACCCTCTGTGCTACCTACGCTTTTAGGCAGCACCGGAGTGGAGCGAGGGCCATTGTGTGTGGCTGGTAAATAAAGACAATGACATCAAAAGACCTCGGCCTTTTTTTTTTTTTTTTTTTTCCTTCCTTACACCATTGCCACTGATGATTTGTTTATTACAGGTCTAATATTTGTAATCCCACTCCACTTCCAGGGTCATTGGCTGGTCTGACTGGTTAGCTGGCTCGAGCCTGAGTGCATTATTCTAGCTGCTCCAGTGCATGATATAGTGCAGCCCGGTGAAATATGATTTTTCTCTTCCCAGTTGTGTGTGAAATTATTTAGTCTGGAGGAATAAAACCAAACAAAAAACAAAAAAATGTCCCATCAATTGATGGCCCCGCCTGGCAAGAACACACACATGGCACACTGGAGAATTGTTTTCCCATTTACTCCTGTTACTTTTTTATTATATTGTTTTTTTCATGGGCTTTTTGTCTTCAGCCACATGAAATTGGATAGAAAGACTTTTGATCACACCATGTGTGAAGTAAATATAAAGGAAAAAGGAGCTGCTATATTGCAGCAAACAGAGCAAGAGTGGAAGAAAGTTGCCGGCAGAGAAGTTTAGGCTGACACAAAGATAGAAGGGAGGATGGGGGTACAAAATGAGAGCGGATGAAGATGAAAAACCCAACAAAAAGAACTAAAAACTGAGAAACAAAGTGCAACAGAAGCGCAGCAGAGTCGGCTGGCTGATGTAAGATCGTAAAAGTTAGAACAGCACAGTGCAGCACAAATGAATGGGAATGGGTACCCTTTAGAATGGAGTCCATGTAATATTTATTTCGCCTGGCTGCTACAGGCCACAGGAGAGCAAGGGCCAGTGCTGCTCACATAGCAAGAGCCATTTGGCCATAATACCACTAACAATGGGGGGGGCAAGAGATATATACGCTGCTCTGGCCGGGTTGGCCCGGCTACAAAAAAAGCTTTGGGCAGAAGGTGGTAAAAGTGCAGCCAGGGACCCGTTAGGTCGTGTGAAGCTCGGTAACAACAGCACTTGAGTAAAAGGCACAGGTAAGGTTCAGTTGCAAGACCACTGTCATACCCAAAGGTTAAAGACTAGTTTTACTGAGTTCAGAGGAGGGACTTATTCTGGCTGACACCTTTGTTGTACAAAAGGTTCAAAGACTCTTACTTGATTGGAGTTAATGCTGGAGATTTGTGTTGGCTAAATATCAAGAGTACTGTAGTCCTGGATACACTGTAGTATCCCCTACAAGTTCTGTTATCAGTGAGCTTTTCAAGGTTCCAACCAAATACAGGTGTACAACATGTTAAAGGAAACATAAGTTATCAGAAAATATACCACATATAGAATCTACTGTCTTTATTCAGAGCAAAAGATTTGTGTCAAAATCCTAATCAAGATGTAGGGGTTGCAGTGTTTCTAGGGAGTTGATCCAAAACCAAACCACCCCTTCCACAAAGAGGCATTGTATGTCCACACTGTGCTTAAGCAACACTTTTACTTCAGTGTGGTGTATTTGTACATTGATCTAATGCCCAGATCATAATACCACTGGAAAACTGTGACTGCCTGAAAGTCATATACTGATACAGCATTGTTTTGTTGCTGTATTGCTTGCAGTGAAGTGGAGCCTTACTTCCCAGGTAACACTATGAAACAAGAAAGCTGAGAACTAGCAGTCCAGGGTTAAATGAGCCACTAAGCCTTTAATGCAGCCACGAGCACAGTGCAGTACTGGCTGGTAAAAAAAAACAAAAAAAACAAAGAGGGACACAGGGCTCATTAATAAAAGAGCTGGCAATTATTAAAACGCAATTAATTCCTGTCTTGCCACTCGTGCCCTCTCACTTTGTCTTGGAGATCAGCAGGGCAAAGGGCTGTGATCACATACACAAACTTCATCACTCCATCTTTTTTTTTTTCTTCCCACTGCCTCCCTCCTTGTCCCTTTTCCTTTCTTAATTGGGTAAATAGAAGTTGAGGAGATGTCAAGGAGTTTCTCTTTGCTGTGTAAAAATAGCTGGAGTTGTGGATTATTTTCATTGACTGTGTCAGCACACCATCAGCGAGAGGTGTGATGTTTTCAGGCTCTTGCATAATTACCAGCAGCCATCCATCATTGGTCGCTGTGTTCTCTCTGTAAACAACCTTGATTAATGCAATCGGATCAATGAAACACAAGCCCTCAGCCAATGGCTGCCGGCTGTTGCCATCAGTCTCTATTCAGGCTGTGTGGTTTGCCGCTGCAGCAGTGACTACTTGAGCACAGTTGTGTAATTATTTTGTCTAAACCCTAATCAAAACAACTTGAGCGAGTGAAGCTGATTATCAGTCTGCAGTGGGCAATGATGGAAACATTTCTATCATGACAATCAAGAAATGAAAGAGGAGAAATGTTTGTTTTTCTCTAACTGTGTGAAAGTGATAGAGAGACAGAAATCTCTTAGAATGCTGATGATAAATGTGTAAACTGTCAGAACTCAGAGGTGCCTACGATTGAAGCGTCTGACAAACGGATCTCTTGCCAGGCGTAATGAATTCACACATTCCTCTTCGACACAGACATCATGACTCCAAATCCCAACACGAACTTCAAACATGCTGTAAGACATGTTTCAACTTGGTTCTTCTGCATTCTGCATGACACCAGAGCTTCGTGTGGACCAGTTAACAACCTGGATGCCACTCACAATCATCCCCGACTGATGAAGGCCGCACAGTGAAACCAAAAACTGATTTCCTGACATGGCTGTTAGGCTAATCAGCACACCAAAGTCTGGCCTGAGGGATGAAAGCCGGCCAAAAAAGAATGATGTTAGAGTGTGTTAGAGTGGCCAAAACATCACAGCATGATGCAGCCACAGGGGGTCTCTGGAAAGTTTGCTGCTGGTGCACAAGTAGACAACAATACAAACAGGGGGAGTCATGCGGTCGTACACAGAGATAAGCCACCGTTTGTCAGGGCCACTCAAGCATATGGAGTCAGATTGTTGATGATATGATTTTCTGTTATACTAAGATCTTCAGATGTCAAACACTGTGTATGGTCTGTGTGAAGGTTAGAAGCAGGTCTTAGGTTGCTCTTGTAGGTTTTTCTGTATGGCAAGACTGCAGGAACAGCTTGCGAACTTAGGCAAGCCTTTGACTTCCTGTCGTGTATGCCTATCCTTGGAAGAAAGATGACTCTTTGAGTATTTCAGATATGCAAAGCGAAGAGTACAACAGGCCAAAGGTACTGTCCACAACTTTGTCAGATTTGTACACTGCATGTGGTGCAGCCCCAACCTGGATCTGTAATAAATGTACCACCAACAAGATGTTTCCGAGTTTTCATCTCTCACACTCTCCACCAGGGGAAGCTCCCATTCATACTTACAATAGTTGAAGTTGTTCAGATCCTGACTAACTGTTGGGTGTGTCTGCAAGTTGAAGGGTGAACATTTTCCAGGAGGGACTGAATACGATGTGTCCGAGGTGATGAGACAGTTATACCCCTGTCTATGCCATAACAGTGAGGCCCATTGGGCAAGCTAATTGGAAATTAAAGCGAAACAGCATTTTAAAAGTATCTCACTTCCTTATTGTTTTTCCTATGAACACTTTTGGCAAAACTAATCAATACATACTAAGAAAATCCCACACCTGCAGTTTTGGAAATGCTCTGATCCTGCTGTCTAAACATCACAGATTGTCATAGTCTCTCAGGTCCTCACGCTGCCCGATTTATCTGCTTCCAACACATCTACTTCAAAAACTGACTGTTCACTTGCTGCCTAATATGTCACATTTCTTTTTAGTCGCACTGAAACAACATTTCGAAAGTATCTAACTTAGGCAATACTAGGCTAAAATGTTTTAAGTTTTTTGGTTGGGCTATTGTAACACAACAAAACACCGTATCTAGCTAGCTAACGTTACAAGATAAGTTTATATTAACTGTAGCATCTCTCCATCACTGTTAATTTTAACGAGGAAGGAAATGTGATGGAGGGACTAACATGAACAGAACAATATTGTGCTCTGAATATCCCACTGTTTTCATCTCAACACTGACTCAGCTAAACCAAGGAACCCCAGTTCGTCAGGTCCCATTACAGCGGACCCCACATTAAAACAGAATCCCATTCACTGCTATGAGGTTTAACAAAACCTACCATCTTTAGGTCTGGGATACAGCAGTGAAAACCAGCTCGAGCTCTGCGATTCGACTTCCCCCAGAAGAAAACATAATCATGAGCAAACACCACGATCAGGACTTTTGAGGTCATGAGCTTCTGGAGAGCCACACACACACTCATGCCCCCACTTGCAAAAGCCCATGAGAGAAAAGGGAAAAAAATATATAACAGTGGACTGCAGTCTAATTAAAATGGGCTAAAGAAGGATCCACACTCATGAGTGTTTTGTTCTTAGCTCAGCAGCCCCACTCTGAGGGGAAAAAACGGAGGATGCTGATACTGAGAGTCACAGAAAGGGAAACTGAGAGGGGGGTAGAAAACGCAGAGATGATGCTGGATACCAGATGACTAAAATGGATTTTTCATGCAGAGCGGCAGACGTGCATAAAAATACATAGCTAGAGAGACCAAATGCTGACCAGGGGAAATTGTAACGCTTAGCTTCTCAGTGGATTTCTATGAAAAACACAAGGATAGAAAAAAAAGATGTTATTATAAAATCCCTGCTTAGCAAGACAGACAGCTGCTGTGATCAAAGTGGGACTATGTGTATGTGTAGTGCGAGTGTATTATTTATGTTCATGATTAGCATTTCACTACCAGGTGATGGACCTCAGGCAGCCCCCCTTTTGTGCACCCATCTGGGAGAGCACATTGTGCGTTATGCACTGTACTGTTCACACAGGAGTACACACATCCCGAGTGCAGGTGCATCCAGCTTTGAATATATGTAAATAGGATGTACACATTGTTATTTAAATCCAAAAAATATGAGGAAAACAATGCAGGGTTGTTTTCCCATGTCTTGGTGTCTCACAGCTCCCTTGAATGTTAATAATATAAATATCACCCTTTGAAAATGCCGTGGGAGCCGTGATTGAGCTGTCAACAGCGGTGGGATATACTTGAGTTAGTTAGTAGCTGAAAAACTAGGTGTACTTTCATCTTTGTTAAGCTGTGTTTGCACCAAATGTGAAGCGAACTGATTGTGAAGATTTCATCATACGCGAAGATTCACCCTCAATAGGAGTATTCCTTCCAGAAACCACAATGACCACCACGTCCACCATCAACAATGAACCAGATCCCCAGTGTTTCTGCCTATTATCTGTTGTGGAAGTCCCAGAAATGGAGAGTTTGGGTGACCTCTCACAAAGTCCTCTCCTCTCATGTCATAAAGCTCTGGACCGCCACAGATGTCCTCGATTTTTGACCTTCTGTGAAATTGATGAATCTCAACACTGACTGTTTTTTGCAATAGCACATTTTGTGAAATCTTTCGCTTAAGTTAAAACTTTTAAATTACATGGATGTGAATTTGCATCTACTTGCATCTTTGCCTTCACTTATTCTGTAATCATGCCTCAGCCCCTAAAGGGACATGAAAAAAAACCCCCAAAAAACAAGTATTGCAAGTTCTCGCAAAACTATCACCGGGTCATCCATGCTCCCTTCAGGGTGCTGATGTCATTTAATGCTAGCGAAAGGAATCATCATCTAATCACCTGCAATGGTGTTTTGCAAGATCTCGCAATACTTGTCTTGCCTTTAGGGGCTCCGTATGAAGCTTTACAATTAGATTTACATTAAAATTCACAGGAAAATATTTAAAATCCTACCAAAATATTATAGGCATTATACAAAATAAAGCAAATACAAGAGGTTGTTTTTTTAAAGTAGTATATAAATAAAACACTTACGAATTATTTTAAATCCTCAACTGGTGGCGTGGGCCTTTATTTACCTTAATTGTGGAGAGTATCCAACCTTTATCTGAGGCAGGACTTTATCTCTAATTTCCTGTTTGATCAATTTAATTGGACATATTCCAGTGCAAACCCTTGTTTCAATGCTTTAAACAGGGTGGAGATGAAAACACAAAATTGACTTCATTATGCTGTTGATACAAACTAAACACTTCCTTTAACATTTTACAATAAAAGCCCACTAGTAGAGTTTTAGTGGAGAGAAACCCTTCATCTTTTAACCAAGCTTAAATTGTGAACTTATTACTTCCCCCAGGGTTTCAGCCTTTATTTGTTCATATTAACCACAACCCCGCCCTGATTACAGACCAGGCTTTTAATTTATTCATTCATTTATTTGATTTTCTAAGCTAACACTGTATGTAACCTTCAGGGCCTAACTAAAAACCATGTCAAATCGTGATTATGCAAAAGAAAAAAGATTGTGAATGTTCATACACTCATCACTAAACAATTTATTAACTAATAATTTAATCCTGCTGCAGCTGATGTAGTTTTGCTGGTGGAGAACAAGCACTGAATCAACATTATTTTATTCTATTTTCTGTCAATATCTCTTTGTGATGCTCTGTTCTCTGCTTCCAGTTCATTAGTCATAATGAATTATGTGTATGGATCTTTTTCTTTTTGAAAAAAAACCAAACAAACAAACACTATAGTTGGTGCTAAGAAATGGATTTTCATGCAACAACCGAGTGACTTCAGCTGTACAGACGAGGAGCTAGTGGGTGTTTCTTAGGTGTACTGTAGGCTACGAACTGAGACTACATGTTTCTTCTTGCTTCCTACATTTGTGGGAGGTGTGTGTGTGTGTGTGTGTGCATGTGCATGTGTGTGTGAGGGAAAGAGAGCTTGCTCTTCCGTTCAACCTTGCAGAGGAGAGCAGTCCATGCTGTGCACCATAGATACATCTCCCACACACAAACATGTTGCCCTGTTTTCATACTGTGCAAACAGACCGGTGCTCCTAATTGGACCATTGGGGGTCTGAGTGTGTGTGTGTGTGTGCGCGTGTGTGTGACGGGCAAAGAGTATGAAAGAAAGTGAGAGGGACCAATTTTCAAAAAGGTTGCGTTAAAATTTTAATATAGGCCTTGAGTTGTATCCTTGGTGATGGCGAGGGGTTAGAGAATGAGTGTAAAGAGAGGGGTGTGTGTGTGTGTGTGTGTGTGTGTGTGTGGATCAGAGTAAGTGAGATGGCCAGAATATGATGAGAAAGATGCCCCGTCAGCACGACTGTTATCCCGGGCCAAAAAAAAAAACCGGCATGGGAACACCGCGGGATAACTCAAAGACGTATGTTTGTGTGGGAGAGTGCGTGGGCCAATGATCTACGTGAACAGGATAATAACCGTGTGCACGTCTGCTCTACCCGCGCTTTATATCACAGTTATTAGATAAACATATTGAGCTTCGAGGACTTATTCTTTGGATTTACATATTGTTTTTAATGTCGCTTCGAGTGCCTCGACGTATGCGGCGGCGAGTGTGCGTTGCCGTTTACAACCTCGTGCCCCCTCTCTCCTTTGCCATCTGTGCTCCTGGCATGGCTCCTTAGTGTCGGTAATGAAGAGGAACGCCCCCACCCTCTTCCTCTCCCTCACACACATACACACACATACATATACACAAAAACAAAAAATTCCCAAACAACTGATCTGTCCCAGGTATCTCTGCTTTTGAAACGCCCTCCTGAACCACATCTCTCCTCTGAATCCGCTTGACTTGCTATTGATTTTTTTTTAAACAGAGCCTCTCAGCATGTTGCCTCTTAAGTTCAAACGGTTGAATGCTCTCCTCCCACCCAAATGAACAAATCCTATAAATACTGCACATCTCATTGCTGCACTGAAAGGGACCCCTGAAGTGTTCTGAAACACACACGAATAACCTAAGATTACACATTTTATTTCACACACACACACACACTGAGACAGCACTCCATTGACTTGAATGCAGTCTTTGGTGGCCTCATCTCCGCTACCATCCGAACAAAATAATTATCCAAACTCCTCCTTCCTCCAACTAAGCATATCACATTGATCTCAATGCCATTGAAGTGTAATAAAATTTAAAATATCAAGGTTGTTCCCGACAAGAGAAGCTCTACTTAGGTTTTATCATGGCCATATTTTGCCTACAACTCTGAAATGCACACTTGCAACCCCACACATACATATTCAAACGCAACCATAATCCTACGACATCACACCTACAATAGATACACCTCTATGTTATGATGTAATGAGGACAGAAAGCAGTAGGTGAGTAAACTATAACCTTCATGTGGTGATCACCATCAGGAACAGATCCACACTGTTTTGTAATACTGGAAAGTTTTATTATCTATGTCAAAGATGCTATGTTTTCACCAGCATTGGTTTGTTGGTCTCACTGACTGTATATAGAAATGGACAAAGCAAGAATGGGGACAATGTGGAAGTGCAATAAAGTGCAATACACCTGATGGCCACTGGATGCTGGCTCCAAAAAGCGCCAGTTGACTTCAATTCAATCATGACATTTTTTTCCACAAGTCATTCTGATGTCATTGGCTACAGTCAACTCTTCTTCTCAGTGACCTGGTGGGTCCATCTGAAAATCATTTAGTAACATTAGGTAGATTTTAAGTTAGTTTGTTTCCTACTGAAGCCCTAAAAGAACATTGTTAACTATATTTTTATTTTCTCCATTTTCCTGTGAGAAATTTCTGTGGTTTTCTCGAGATATTGAGAATATGTTTGTTTTTTCTCCAAGATTATAGGATAAATGATCTCATTATCTTAAGAAAATTACCTTCATTTTCTTGTAGTGATGAGATAATTTTCTGGCAATCTAGAAATCAAACAAAAGGCTGATTATTGTCTTTAGCCGGACCACGACCTCCCACCCTGCTTCTGCACACAGACTGAGGAGAGTGAGCTTTACTTCTGTTGTTTGTGCTTTTACTCATCATGGTTTGGAGTTATGATCATTTGACGTTACTGTGGTGCAGTCACCAGAAAATTATCTTGTTATCATGAGAAAACAAAGTCGTTTACGAGATAATGTATCCTATAATCGAGGAAAAAAAAACAACCTCTATTTTCTTGTTAAACAAGAAAAATGACTCGAGAACTCAAGAAAACCTTAAAAATTATCTCGTTATCATGGGAAAACAATAAGGATAACCCTGTCCTCTTAGGGCTTCCGTAGTTTCCAACTAGTTTCCCACTCTCACTCTGACTTTGATGGCGTTGCAAGGTTCTGACTGATTGACTGATGTGACGTCATAGTAACACATTTGGACGAAACCAAATTAAATTGAAATATGCTTGTGTATAGCACTTTGCTGACTATGTGGCCTTTTTGAATTGCTCTATGAATAAAGTTGAATTGAATAGAACTAGACAAGACCTGAACTCCAGTGTCAGACACATTGAGCAGTGTCCTTGGGTTCAAGGGTCAGACCTGCCTCGTCACTCCTCCCTTCATATCCAAAACATGGCAATGTTCAAAAGCCAAACTCCCGACTTCAAAATATGAGTCCAAACACCAACAGGTGTCTGGGCCTCTTTGCTGAGGCTGATGCCCCCGCGATTCGACTCTCCGGATAATCGGGAGACGATGACGACCAACAAGTGTTAGCTCCATCCATTGTATATACAGTCTACGGGTTTGTCTATAGCATCAGTACAGCTAAATGATGCCTTATCAGAGGTCTGTGCTCTGAGTGCTTTCCTTTTAGTTTGGTTGTTCGCAACATTAGAGGAAAGCTATTGAACGCATCCCAATACTTAGTGAAATTTTTTCAACAGTTACCCAAGAAAAAAAAATGGTATATTTTGGGCAAGATGATGGGATAGTATCCAAAAGTATCCTGAAATCTAAGAAACCTCTTCTTTGTTCTAATAAATGAACATTTAAATGGGGTAGTGCTGCTAATTCACCACAAGATGGCAACAGTCTATAGCATCAGTACAACTGGATTCTGCCTTGATGGAGGTGTGTCCTCTGAGTGCTTTCTAGTATTCAAATCGATCCCTCCCCTTCAACAGAAACATTTTTAGACTTTTAAATTTCTTTGACTTTTTTGTTATTGACTCAAAAGCACAAGTCAGTCACAGTTTTTCAAAGGAATTAATTCATGCTCGGTTCCGATTAAAGCCCCATTTTTCATGGTACTTTCATCAGCAAAATGAATTTACATAATAAAGACATCAACCAGCCTTCAGCTGTAGGTGTGCTACTCTGCAGCTAGCAAGGTGGACGGTGTATTCACTGTGTGAACTCTCCCAGTCTCTCCTGACAACAAACACGCCCTCACACTCCATCACACCCTCGTTTCCCTGCACTGTTTTCAGGGCAGTAGCTCAGGAGATATTTGGACGCCATGCCTTGCCAAGCCCCAGGTCCAGTGCCCTTTTCCTCATGCTCGCCTCCAATGAGTCCTCCCTTGTGCCAGCTTGGCCTGGAGCAGATGGTTTGGTTCAGCATGGTGTCACACCAGCCGACACAGTAGCATGTCAAACAGGCGGTCGCGGGCCTTGGCATGCCAAGCAACAGCCACACTGTACTGTACTGCCATATGGGAATAAGGTGCGTGGAGATCACGTTGGATAGGCTGACAGAGCCGGATACATGAGCCTGGACCGCCTGAAAGTCCGAATAAACACACACGGATGCCAGAGTATATATGTGCAAGTCTCAAAGTACACACCGACGAGTATTTACCAGCCTGTGGTCAAGGCCTTGCATGCTCCAAGCACCATTGCACACATGCACACATCTACCCAACTGATGACAGTCCGAGCTGCAGACATGCACCGTGCACTCACAAACTTGCCAACGGGCACACTCACAATCACACACACACCTCTCTATCCATCAGACAGCAATAAAACACACACACACACACACACACACACACACCTATACTGCACTCACCATCCCTGGCACTCGCTCCCATTCACACACCAGCGATGACACACACACACACGCGCACACACACACCCTCCCTTGTCCTCTGCAGACGGAGATGATGGCCTGTGTTTGGGAGGTTAATGGCTGTTTGCTCCTCACAACCTTCACACTTGATTACTCAAGTCGACTGCTGTCTGGACTGTGGGGGACACCTCCAGGACACCAAAGCCCTCCCCGTCACCGCTCTGATATGCATTAGAAAATGGAAATGCAACACTGAGGACACTGTGTGCGAAGTGTCTCTGGTTGTTATTTGTCATATTTTCAACACGGACCACAGCGAGGGGGATGTTTTATCACCGCCTTTAAATAACAAAGACTTAAACAAAAGTGCATTGTGACAGGTGGGGGAGTGGAAAATGTTTCAGGAAGTACTCAGTTGTATGCAGGCCACATGTTTATTTATTAAGTTTTAAGTAATGCAGCGTGGGCTTTGCATTGCATATGATCATCGCCTGATTTCCATTTGAAAGTGAGGTAATGCTACACTCTGTGGATAATTTTTTGGGAATTACTATAAAGTGTGGTGAAATTACACACTCACTGCTGTGTGGTGCATTCATATGCACAGGTGCTACAACTTCAAACACCACATGAAATATCTGTATTCCAGCATTGTTAATTTGGTGGTATTAAACCAGCACAATTTGTCGGTGCAAAGCAAATCTTACCGTCTTTATTTGAAGAGGGTTTGGATTGGACACGCAGCCCGAGGTGTTTCAATAAATTGCAAGTTTGCAGTTTAATAGTGATTGTAATATTTCACTGATGCACTTGCAGAAAAAAATACCATAAACTAACTGGTGCTAGAAAGTAAGTTACTGTACATATGAGTAGAAATGAAGGTTGGATAAATTCACAAGTAATAGTGAGGGAGTGAATGATTAGTCCTACACAGTCAAATTTGTTTTCTTTGAAAGGATAAACTAAGTGAAGGTTTGTTAATAATCCATACAATCATATTCTACACCTGCTTATCCAGTTAGGCTGAGAGACGAGGTACACCCTGGACAAAAAAAACAGGCCCACCATGAGCCGATACCCTCCCTAGCCTAGCAGTTAGCAGTAATGGCGATAAATAATAATAATACATAATATTTTTTGAATGTGTGCTGCAAATTAATTGATACCAATTCATGATATGTCAATGATAGATCCCAGGAAACATCACACGTCTCCAGGGAGACATCACACATGTCTCCATGGAGATATCACATATGTATCCTGGGAGACCACAATCCAACAATAAAACTAGAAAGCACAGACCTACACTAAGGAATCCTCCAGCTGACGCTATAGACTGAACACTGCTGCCCTCTTGTGGGGAATCAGCAACAGTGTCTTGTTAAAGCCTTCCCCCAGTATAACAGATTTTTGGAGTCTTTTCACAGACAGGATCCCGTCCTCTGATCTTGCCCCAAATTTCTTCCTTTTTTTCATTTGTTTCTCTATTAATTCATAGATTGTGCATACAATGGGCGAAGATAATGTGACGTCAGCTGTTGGTTTGTGGGCTGGAATTTTGAAGATCTTAGTTGGAACGTCACCATGTTGCTCATTTGGAGCCAGAAGTGACCATATTTGGATATGGAGGGAGGTTTGTGGGGGCGGGTATGACCCTTGAAGCCAAGGACACTCCCGACTGTGGTTTCACTGGAGACCATGCCTGTCGAGCCAACTGGTTTTATTGAATTGAGCATCCAGTGGCCATCAGTGGTATTGCACTTTTTTCGCACTTCTGTATTGGCCGAATTTTAAAGACCCTGCTCCGTCCAGTTCAAATACACAGTCGATAGTACTCTTTTTGAGAGGAGCTTAATATATTCTTTTTAAGATTTCAAAGACCTGCTGGATTCAGTCAACAGCAGCCATTCCTCTGTTCATTATACTGCACTTTTCTCAATAAAACAACACTGTCTGCGCCTGATTTCATTCAATCAGCCCTGTTGTTTTATTCTGTTTCTGACATTTTGTTTTAACACGGTTTGTTCTACAAGGTTGTCGAGTGTCAGTTGATAAGGGGTTCCTATAATAGATCGCAAATGTGCCTTTTGTTCAACAAAACGCTCACTTCAGTGACTCAATCTGCTGCCAAAGATACAGAATACCTCGCATTTAGAAAAATCTTCAGTTCGTCGAAAAATTGACGAGCTTGAGTTGAACAGGTGTGCGTGTTTAGTCGAGATGAGGAACAGGCCTTTGGGAAATAAATACAGTTTACATTGCTCAGTGTTCAGTGGGAAATATAAGAGACAATTAAAGAGAGTACATTCACACACCATTCATCCAGGGGAAAATACGAACTTATGAACAGAATCATGCACCAACACTATTAATGTGCACAAGTCTTACACCCCTATACATCATTCAGGTAATCGGAAATTTATGTAAATAAAGGCGGTCAATACATTTACACATGCACTCCAAAGAGCCATCTTTATGAATGCAGAGACGTGATTTTTTTATTTTTCATTCGCTGCCTGTTTAGAGTGCACCATGTACACTCTACTGTGTTGTCTATTAAATATAGCCACAGGCGCATGATTTAAATTAGGTCTTGGTTCAAGAATCTTATAAAAATGTACGCAATACATAAGTAAGGTACTGAGAAACTTTTTACTTGCAGAAGTAAATATACACTTTTCTTAATTTCTGAAAATTTGTTTTGCTCAGAGCAGTTTATGTCCTGCAGTCTGTGTACGACAATGTAATACACAACCGAGTTATTGTTTAGTGGTTTTTAAAAAGCGTTTTCTCATATTACATCTTTTTTTTCTAAAGGAAACGAGTCCTATTAGATTTGAATCCGCGGTGACAAAGTAACTCCACAAACCTGAGCTGTTTCTTATATATGTGGCTGAGATTGAATTTACAGAGGTAGGTCTATGCAAATGCCGGCTCATTCGGAGACCCAGGGGTGCCATTTTATGATTCATGACTAGTAACTGTGTTAACTGCCTTCATTGACTTTCAGATGCAGAAGCGTCTTGTTTAAAAATGAGCCACGCGACGACTAAATTGGAAAGCATGTTTTGGTCGAGCCAATACTATATACATTATACATGTGTGTGTTTAGATGGATATACTTTATAAATCTGTCTCCTCCTTTTCTTGCCTTCGTCACTCTGCAAGCAACATTGCAGCATCATTTACCAAATGGTTATTATACACAGACCATATGTGGGAATGGAAACAGAAATGACTTTTCTACTGCCGAGGAATGTGCTTTAAAGGAGGGCTGAGGGTTTTCTTCGACGGAGGCAAGTGACCCATATGGACTTGTTATTTTTCTGTAAAAGCACAAGGCTGATAGCGGGAACCGTTACATAAGACTGCCGAAGTTAATAAGGTTTCTATGGCAGGAGACAGGATTTACTTCGCTCTTCAGAGTTATCAGGATAAGACCTCTTTTGACGATAATGCCATTTGGCTCCTATCTTAAGATATCATATTTTCTAACTCAAAGGAGCGCAGGCCTATCGCTGCAGATCTAATGAAAGGCTGGGTGTGTTTCGGTGTATGTGTGTGTGCCATCTAAATGGCAGCCATCTGCTAACAGCAGTGATGGAAATGAAAGATATGAGCAGATAACACTGATAAAAACACAAGGAGACATCTATATCAAGACCCTCCCCCCATCTATCAGTCTTTTTCCCCTTTTGTTAGTTATTGGTGCTGACAGTATTTCTACGCAACTCATTCACTAGCCTTACAAATGGTGGGCTGTTTTAACCCAGAACTGGGTAAATATTGGACAAACTACAGGCTGGGTTAATTTAACCCAGAGATGGGCGTAACAGCAACAAAATACTGGATGAAAAAACTAAATATTGCATAAAAACAATAAAATGTTGAGTGAAAAAAATAAAATGTTGGTTTACAACTAAATGTTGAACAAAAACAATATGCTCAGGAAAACAACAAAATATTGCAGAAAAACAACATTTTGAGTGAAAACCATAAAATGTTCTAGAAAACAACAAAATATTGCAGAAAAACAATAAAATGTTGAGTGAAAACAATAAAATGTTGAGCTAGAAAACAACAAAATATTGCAGAAAAACAATAAAATGTTGAGTGAAAACAATAAAATGTTGAGTGAAAACAAAATGTTCTAGAAAACAACAAAATATTGCAGAAAAACCATAAAATGTTGAGTGAAAACAATAAAATGTTCTAGAAAACAACAAAATATTGCAGAAAAACCATAAAATGTTGAGTGAAAACAATAAAATGTTGCGTAAAAACCACCCATCTTGTTGGGTTAATTTAACCAAGCATGTAGTTAGCCCAATATTTACCCAATTCTTGGTAAAAACAACCCAGCCCTTTTCACATGTAACCTTTATTTCTCCAGTTTTAATCCACCAAGTTTTCCTCTCCTCCCCCATGAAGCACCTCTTCTTGCTCTCCTCCATATGTGGTACCTCTGAGATCAGAGTTGTCTCTTGGTGGAGGGATGTGTTTGTGCAGGTGCATGAAATAGATTGGGGGGAGCGGGGGGTCTTGGCAGTCAGTTGAGGACAGTGCCGCACGCTGACACAACAGCAAAACAGCCCCCCTACGGCCACATCCAAAACATCTCCCGCACAGCGCTGCATCACAAACGGGCAAGAAAGACAGAAGGTGGCCGAGCGTGTGTGTGGGTGTGTGTGTGTGGTGTGTGGGTTCGATGACAGAAAGGGATGAGAAGTAGGGAGGGCAGCGGCAAACAGATTATGACCCCCAGCAATGATTATCTACGCCTGCCGCTCTGACCCCCCGTGCCAATTACAGAGATAAGGCTCGTGTGTGTGTCTGAGTGTCTTTGAAATGTGTGTGTGTGTGTGTGTGTGATGACTGCACGCGCATGAGACATTTGTATTCACTGGTTCCTATCAGGGGCCACACACTTTTTCTTCCCCACTGTTCTGGCCCGAGTACGGGAGGGTGGGGGCTTTGGTGCTGTAGCATGACAAGATAACCGCCGCTGATAGCTTCTAGAATTGCAGATGGCCGCCGCAGGAAGACATATTTGAGTCAGGAAGATGTTGAGAGGATACCTGATTGATTTTGCGAAGCGGGAAATGAATCATACATTTTACCCGTCCTCTCCAGAATTTCAGAGCTCCTGTCGGAGCTTCAAAGACGGGCGACTCCCTGCACCCTCCCGCTTTGCTTTCCCTTTTCATCCTCACCCTCCTTCGCCCACTTCTTATCGCCTTCCTTCGTCCCCTCATGTTGTTTTTTTTTTCCAAACTCCCCCTCCTCATATCTCTCCCCGTCACACATTTAGAAGAAAGTCCCAGCAGGGAGGATGCTGATTTATGGTTTGAACTGCATTTCCCAGCATGCTGTGACAGGAGGGTATGGTCCCATGGGACGGCCATCAGTCCTCCAAGGCAGTATGGGTCTCGACAGCTCCAGGCTGCTGCTGGTTCTCTCATTAGAGCCTCAGTAATGAGTCCGCATCTACCCTGTCGCCAGTGCCACATCGCGCTTAAAAGAGGCAGAATGATCACGGACTGAGGCTGTGCCAGTGAAGCAGCTACATCCCAATTCCCACCAAAGTCCTGTTCACTTGTTGAGGTCTGATAACTTTTAAAATCTGCATTTTTGTGTGTTGATATAATTCTGTGAAAAGTAGATGCAAAGAAAATGAGCCCCCCATGTGTACATAGAAAATCTTTCTCTATTTATTAAAGAGCAAAATGATTTCTACACTAGGGGTCAAAATATCAACTTTCCAAGCTAATTTCTTTCAGTCGTGATCGCAAGCTCCACTTTCATTGACTATTTATTGAGTTATATGTTTATTTATTTAAATAGTTTGTACGAACTCCTATCAAAGGGCTAAATATACGATTTCTAGTATTTAATATAAGTTGAAACAACTCTTCAAACTTCCATTAAAATGTTACAATCTGCATTATTTTAAAGATCTATAATCGGATTTGCCAAAGTTTTATTTTTCACAAACTAGACCTTTCAGCGACGATGGTTCTCAGAAGAATCGTACAGGTCTGATCAAAGCTCCTTTTGTCTTTGTACAAAGTCATGAAGATCTCAAAAGGAAACAAAGCAACAAAACCTAAAGATCTAGGTCTTTAGGTCTTTAAACCTAAAGACCTAGAGGTGAAATACTAACACTAACTTGTTAAAACCTTCACCCATGACTGAAACCTCCTCGGTGTTGGTAAGGATGAGAATGCATTGCTTACGAAAAGAGAACAGGAAGTTGTGCAGGTGATAGCTGGGTTGGGTATATGTTAATTAGAAGTGGTAAAACATACAAACCACTGAGATCCCAGTAGTCTCTGAGCACCAAAAACATGCTAATAGACCAGTAGTGCTGAAGTGGTCTCCTTAAGCATCCTGGTTTCCAGTACTTAACCAGGCCCCAGATAAAAAATAAAAAAATCCAGAGCCTGCACCTTTCTTTTTCTGTCCTTCCCAAGTTAAAGATTTGAAATTGTGGCCAGACTACAAGCAGCCACTGGAACATTGGTGTGGACAATTCGTATTAGACAAAAAGGGTAAGGGAGGCAATCTCCTCACCCGGTTAGCACATCGCCTCAGGTGCCTTGAGTTCACAGAGAGAGGAGACAGCGGGGAGAGAGGAGGAAGTAAATAGAAAAAGAAAAACTACAAGGCACAGTGCCATCCTTGTTAGAGCTTCTACATTTCCTCAGCATTAGCAACTGCTGCTACCGCTGTTCATCACCTTCCCAGCTGCACTTTATCTAGAACGTTGCCCTTTAGTTTGGAATAACAGTTGTTTTGCTTATTTGCACAATTATGCAAAACATGATTTTGCATGATTTTGAATCCAGATTTAGAGTTTATTTGTTTTTATATGTGCATTTTCTTAACTAATTTATTATCACAGTCATATATTATAATGCGAATTGTACCCAGTTAAATATCCTTATATTTGTACAAGCAACTGGCTTCAGCTATGTACAAATTTGACAGATACTGGTCTTGTTCTTCACATTGACACATCAGATCATTACATCTTTAAAGGAGGTCATGCTTTTACCTAAATTGATTTGTTTGTTTGTTTGTTAGCTAGCTACATTGTGGACAAACTGAACAGATCTCAATTATTTTTTTGTGGGACAGATTGGGTATTATGGTATGAGCGGTTGTGGCTAAGGTTGTAGAGCAGGTTGTCTACAAATCCTAAGATCATGGGGTCGATCCCGGCCTACCCTGTCCACATGTTGAAGTGATCTTGACACTGAACCCTTCTTTGCTCCCAATGGTGGCTAGTGACTTGCATGGAGGCTCTGCCGCTATTGGTGTGTGAATGATGGACCTAGCTAAGGAAAAAAAAACAAAAAAAACCCCCACTATATCAATGTACTCCATTTACAATTTAACATATAATCCAGGTGATTCGATCTGGGATGGGATCCTGTCTGAACAACCTCTATCTCTTAAAACCAGTTAAATGTTTTAATAAAGTGGACAGTGTTACTACATCACCACAGGAGGGCAACAGTGTTCAGTCTGCAGCATCAATCCATGTGGATTATGCATCGGTGGCAGTTTGTCCTCTGAGTGCTTTCTAGTATCCTGATATGAACTAGCAAACTTGTGAGATGTATGTATGTACAATTGATCTTCGTGACACAAACACACTTGCACAGCTCTCCATTATGATGTTATGGTATTGATTCAACAACTTAAGAGACATTTGGTTTGTTTCTATTAAATTGTGCAATGAGTAAAATGTGATAAAATGACAGAATTGGGGTTTTATCCAGAATTGGGTCAATATTGAACTAACTACATTTCTGGGGTATGTAACCCAGCAAGATGAGCATAAAAAAACAACAAAACGCTGGGAATCGGTGACCAAAGTGATAAAATGCAGGGTAAAAACAATAAAAAGTTGAATAAAACCAACAAAATACTGGGTAAAGACATGCAAAGGTTGTGTCAGAATTACCCCAGCATTTAGTTAACAACCCAGCATTTTATTACAGTGTACAACTGAATGAAGTTGCATGGAGATATTTATGGGTATGTTTTTTTCTGTCCTTAGCAGATGATTTGTATTTGACAGCAGACCTTTCCTCGGCAACTGCCAGGAGGGCTGTAAATATCTATTGTGTTTCCATTCGGCATTTTTTTTTCTTTACTTGTGCTTTATGGTGCACTCTCAGCACATACATAGCTGTTAATTATATTTAAATCTGTTAACTACGAGAAAATGTACAATTAATTTCTGTTGTCCATCGCTGAACTAGATGATTGATTTTTAACATAAATCTATTTATATCAAATTATGTGCCCTGCTTCTGAGGCATTATGTTAATAAAACACTCCTTTCATTGGCTCATTGCATCACATTTGGCCTGGAGCTTTGGAGGATAAAATGAACATTAACTAAAAAAAAAAGGGCTATCCTCCATTGAACCATTAAATTGCCTTTAAAAATCAAATCCCAATCCAAGCATCTTACAAAATAAATTTTATACAGTCTAACTCTGATACATGCGCCAACTTCACAAACTGTAGGATGTTTTGCATGCTGAGGGCAACTTCTAGTGCCTACTGCAAATCCATCTTTGACATCTACTTGGCTCGCACAGGACGTGATGACTCATGATTTAAGTGAGCGATTGGAATCTCATTTAAATTCAATATTTGTGATTCACTCAGAAAATAAGAGAAAGCCATCTGCTTGGAGACGAGTGAGAAGGAGCAGGGGAAGGAGGATAAGAATCCAATTCGATACAAATTAGACTGAACGAACCATCCATTCAGATTTACAACAGACCTGACACCTGTCGTCTTTGAACCCATGTACTGTACCTGCAGTGACAATGGCTGCAGGGCTACATGCACACTAGTTGTGAGGGTGCACAACATATTGGGGAAGGCGTGTGACCGCTGGCAGCCTGGGTGGAGGCAGTTCAGACTGTGGGTGAAGGGGTGACAAAAATGTGTGCATATATGTGTGAAGGGGGGGGTCTCAGATTTATGTATCTTCTCACACTGGTTATGTAAATACTTTTATTTTTCATGGCACATGTTCCCTCTTCCTGCTCCCTGCTTAACTTAATGAAGCAGCTTGGAAAAATAATTTATTATTCGAATTTCACTACCAGTGATGTATATCATTATGTGTATGACAATAAAAATCTTGAATCTTGCATATGTGCCAAGTAATAGATGTCCCTGTGAATGCTTATGTATATACATGTGTTGCGCCCCAGTGACAGCACTGGAGAGCAGTATATTCATCTCCTGGTGTTATTAGTCATCAGTGTGTTATTCTTATTGGCCTATGGTATGCCTGCCATCCATCCATCCATCCATCCATCCATATTCTATCTACTGCTTATCTGGGGTCAGGTCGTGGGGGCAGCAGCCTAAGCAGGGAAGCCTAGACATTCCTCTCTACAGCGACTTCGTCCAACTCTTCCTCGGGATCCCGAGGTGTTCCCAGGCCAACCAAGAGACATAGTCTCTCCAGCATGTCCTGGGTCTTTCCGGGGTCTCCAACCAGGGGGACGTGCCTTGAACACCTCATCAGGAAGGTGTCCAGGAGGCATCCTAATTAGATGCCCGAGCCACCTCATCTGGCTCTTCTCAACGTGGAGGAGCAGCGGCTCTACTCCGAGCTCCTCCTGGATGACTGAGCTTCTCACCTTATCTCTAAGGAAGAGCCCGCCACCCTACAGAGGAGGCTCATATCAGCCTATTGTACCCATGATCTTGTTCTTTCGGTCATTACCCAAAGCTCGTGACCATAGGTGACGGTAGGAATGAAGATCGACCGGTAAATCAAGAGCTTTGCCTTTCAGCTCAGCTTCCTCTTCACCAGGACAGATCTGTGCAGAGTCTGCATTACTGCAGATGCTGCACTGATCCACCTGTCGATCTCCTGCTCCATCCTTCCTCACACAAGACCCTGAGGTGCTTGAACTCCTCCACTTGGGGCAAGATCTCCTCCCGGATCCAGTGAGAGCTGAAGGCCTATGGAGTGGTTGAGTAAAAATCTATAATTGTTGACCTAAATTCCTTCATCTAAAAAAAAATAAATAAATAAAATCCACTTATTTATTTGATAAGAAGGAGGTCACTGTAAAAATCCACTGAGACAAGTTACTACCAAATAAAAATAAATAGGGTTTTGTACATGCTTCCAAACAGAATTGATTTCCCTCTCTTGGTTTGCCTTTCTGACAAACTGCTAAATCAAGTTTTCTTTGGAGTAAATTACATGTACAGTCACTTTTATTACACTATTACATGTATTGATCCTGGTTCTAATTTATACTGTTCATGGCAAAAAAAGTTACTCTACTGTTTCCAGAGATAATTACACTCAAACTAGAAACTGTCAGGAGTGGACAGAAAATTGAGAGAATATGTTCAGAATATTAGTGGTAGAAGTACAGTATAAAATACATCTATAAATAGAAAAACAATTTTCCAGGGACAACAGAGACTACATACAGACATAGGATCTACTCAGCTGAACATACACCTTTCAGACTTTAGTCCAACATGTCCCACTGTGATGCCTGGAGAGGCAGTGTTACGGTCTGGGGATGTCTTACTGGTTCAGAGAATCTTGATGTTTTAGTTACTTGTGTTTAGTTGTTTTTTATGTTTTGTGATACTTGCTTTCAATTGGTCATATGTGCTTTTTGGGGTGTATCCAAACTTTTAACTGGCAGTGTATGGATATGAGTACTGACCCTCTGCTGCTTGATTGGCTTATGATGCCTGTCTTGATGTATTTCTTGAGGGAAGCTTTGGCATTCACCACCATAGCTTTTCATATTGTACAAAATGAGCCAAGTACAGTATGAAGGAAAGTGTTGCTCTCTTAAGTTGACATCATGTATAAAGTGTTTATTGCATTGGGATAATAAAAAATGCAATTTAGACTATGGTGTATCCTTTTCAGCAAGTCCTACCACAGATACAGAAGTAAATAAGAGGGTTTTTTTTTAACCCTTTAACACTTGAGCCTCCAAATTTCCACCTGGATTTTTGTGCTTATTTTGATTTTCAAATTTAACATGCAAAATCTAACATTCTTGTGCAATTACAGTGTTTTTGTTCACTAAAACTCTAAAAGCAAATTTTGTTTTTGTGTCTTTTCTGCTATTCTTACTTCATTGTCACTGTTATTACCCTCTTACAATATGTAGTATATTGTAAAGCGGCTAATTTGCTGGTTTCTGGGAGAGGTGCAAGTGAAATTACCGTAATGACACGATATTCACTGTAAGGTGCAACGTATCAGCACTCAGAAACTGTTGGAATTTTTCCGAAACAAACCATGACGTAATTACAGTAATCCAAATCGCTTGTGCAAACGTATTACCGGCAAAACATTCGGTGTTAAACAGTAAAAAAAGCATCGCAATTTGGCCGCTTATAGAATAAATTAATTAGTCATTCTCATCTATCATCACTTGTGTTCAGACAGACTGCACCTTCATTAGGCTGTTGTGAGGGATTACAAGGCCAAGAGATCAAGAAGCAAGACAGATGACACTTCACTCAGTGTGAGGTAGTAGACTTGGACATGTCGACCTTTTCATTGGATCATTATCTGATGCAAACTTATTATCACTTCATCACATTCTTGAAGTGCAAAAGCATGTCTGTGTTTTAAAGAACAGACTCATGGTTTCTGGTGACATCAGAAGTATGAAACATCTATAACAAGCTGAGTAGATCCTTTGTCTGTACATGTTATTGTTGTAACTGCAAAAATCATTTTTTAAAGGGTGTGCCCTAAGGTTTGACAGGCACTGTACTACCTCTATTACCCGAAGCTTTGCATTTACTTTGCTGATCAACTGAACACTCTCCCTACATTTCCCCATATTCCCCAATCTGTCACTCTCCACTGCTTCCCCTCCCGTACCACTGCTGCATCTTTCCTACGCCGTAAATAGCTCCGAACTACACTCAGCATGTTTGCATGCACGCAAGTAACCAGGGCACTTGGAGAAATAAGGTTATGCACACAATCAGGGATGATATTTACCTGCGCTGCTATAACCTGGTTAAATCTGTGTGCATGCAGCAGATCAGGCTTTTATAGAGCGGCTTCCATACTGACCTGTAATACTACATCTCTACAAACAGGCACGCTGTGTGTGTTTTCAGTCCGTTCTGGAGTGAGTACTTGCAGGTGGAGAGGCCAAAGGGTATGACATTAGCAGACGGAGCGTTGGCACCCCTGCATGCCGGCCATATGTCACGCCAAATCTCATCTCATCTTCCGCTAAGAGAAGGTGCTCGCTGGCGGCTGAAAGGCCACCATCCAAACAGATATCATCAGCCTGACACCCTGACCTGTCTGCGGCTGAGGGCTACAGGACCGTGTTGTATCATATCTCGATGCATTAAGTTGGGAGAGCTGGGTCACAATATACACTGCAATGAAAAAAAAACTTACAAAGCCTCAAACACATTTCAAAATCCAGAAATAAAAAAAAGGTCAAGAGGGTTAATAGTTGACATTCTGTACTTTTAGCTGTAGTAGCGCTCAATAGCATGGGTTAATATAATTTAGCATCATTTCAATGACACATTAATGGTGCTGCCTAGTCTGCAAAAGCTCTGTTGCTCTGAGTGGCTTTGGTTCCCAGATTTTCCTACTCAAATTCAAGGCTTTAGTTACCGTAGGACTCTGGAGGACATATCGACCGAGAGATGTCATGGCATTGAATAAAATGTTGTCTGTAGTTCTGCCTGGTTTGCTCTCTCTCTGACACACACATACACTCTCAGTCTGCTTTATACATGCACACACTCATATTTCAGCATTTCTGGAACAGTGTTGTGTGTATGTGTGTGTGCGACTGAGTGGCCATGAAGCCGGGCATTATTGCACAAGGGTGCTCAGTCAAGCAAAAAATATAAAGGTTAAATAAAATATTCCCTGCAAAACCACCGAAACCCGGAGTTCCAAGTCGGTGAAAAATCTGATTAATATTTAAACTCGACAGCTGAAGTGGTCTTTCTATTGTAGAGGTTGGTTTGTTGAAGCATGTGGAATAAAAAAAAAAAACCTCAAGATATTCTCTGTCAGCAAAACAATTCTCCAGTGAAAACAAACAAATCTGACACGACCTCAAACACCCAGATAAAATAATTTACAATAATGAAGTCAGCCAGTTCTGACTAGGCTAACGGAGGAATGATACAGAGCCCTGTGATGATATCAAAAAAACTCCAACTCCTCCCTGCTGCAGGGAGATCCCACAATATTTATAGAGCTTCTATGACATCTAGTGGTTAACAAAGGGTATTAACATCTTCTATTATTTCAATGTGCGCCATGCCAGTGGTATTGCACACAGATTGTAATTTGTCATACACTGGGGTCACCTCCATGCTTGGTTTTGTGGTGTACACCATAAAATGGGACATAAATGGGCTCCAAGTGCCCTTGAGATGTGACTCACAGGAAAAAGGTTTGTATGACTCTACAGAGGCACCCTCCACTGACTACATTGATTTAGTCATTTTAACCATCACAAAAAGACATCAAGCACAATGCCTCTGACTGAATCAATAAAAAAACAACCAACAGATGCTAAAGTCTTCAAAAGTAGAAAAGAAGAAAAGCAAAGAGAAGTGTATTATCCTCAGCAGGGGCAAGCTTTGGAGTCTGGGGACCTGTTTTAAGAGCAAATGTAGGGGCCCCCTACCCCCTAAGGGGACTTTGAGATAGCCAGTCCTAACCTCCATATGCTTCAAGAACACATCTGTTAGAGCTGCATCTAATGTCTCAACAACTCGCAGTAACTCGACAAAATGCTCGAAAACAGAGCAGTAACTTGATTGTTTAACTTTATCTGTTATCGCGTCTTGTGCAATTAAGTTGTTTTGTATGTTTTTTCTCCAGGTAAATAATCTCCTTTTGATCTGCTCTTCTGACAAGTTCCTACTATTTGGTTTGTGTAATTATGGCCACAAAAAACAAGGTTTCGTTACGATGAATGACGACGAAAGAACCCAATCGCATGTCTTGGTCAATTGTGCTTTGCATTCATACTCTGATCTCCAACTTGAAGCATCTATCCAGGATGGCACGGTGCACATTAGACTTCTCACGGTCTTGGAGAATGATGTTCGCACACATAATTCAGACTGTGAACGCACTTCCCAAAGAAAGCACAGCAGAAACAGAAAACTGAATCGGATGATCGTCAATGTCACTGGTCAGTAGGGGGTCTTTGGATGGTTCGGAGTCTGGTTCATTTGAAACATAGCAAAGGCCACCTATGATTTTCAGTTGCCGTTAGGGGCTGATCAAAGTCATAAATCAACCTATCAACCATCGCTCATCAAAGTTACGCAGCATACCCACAGACACAAACATTGTGGCAAACATGAGGTTTTCGCTGTTTGGCTTTTTTTGTTTTCTTCGTCACCTATGGCTGGCAGCACTTACCTGTAGGCTAGTTGTTCAATTGTCAGTGGCCATGATAGAAATAACAGTTTGCTATCATTCTGTTGTCAGCGTGAGGCAGAAAAACATTAGCTTGCTCCGAAAACAAGCACACGCCAGGTGGTGCCGTCTCTCAGTGGATAAGCAATTAGCTTTCTGGGGGCCAAAAAACTACAGTTTATCCCACATAGAAAACAAGCAACACCTGTGTGTGCAGCCGTGTGGAGCCGAGACTCAGCGCCCGCATAATAGAAAATAGGTACATCCAACAGGGGAGTGTCAAGTTGCCCTTTTCTGAATGCGTTTTTTTTTTGAGAAGGTTGACAGGAAAATGACTAGAATGGGTAATAAGCAGTGGAAAGAATGAAATAATTTTGTAGGTGAGGAGGGATTGTAGGATGGAAAATTATGCAATTAGATGTGTGACAGAGAGGGTTGAAATCAAAGTGAGAGAACTTATGGAAGGAATGAAATAAAAGTTAGATCAGGTATTTAAAAAAAAAAACAGGACAGACATACAAAAGAGGCTGTAAAAACAGGTAAAGGTGAGTACTGGAAAAGAAAAAATGTGTTTAAAGTGAAGAAATATGGAGGATGAGGGGGGTGTTACTAATCATGAGGACAGAAGAGAGCAGGAAGCGCCACGGCACAGAGTCAGGATGAGATAGACAGATACATTTTAGTCAGAAAAATGGATAGAACCACTTACTGAGGTTACAGTCTATCCTGATACAATCTGGCGGGAGAGAGAGCGAAATGGTGAGATCAAATAAAAAGAAAAGAAAGAAGGAGAAAGAAAGAGACAGAGAGAGAAAGAAGGATAAAAGAGAAAAAAAAAGACATTTTACATCCTTCAAGGTACATTCTGCAGACAACCAAGCATTGCTCTGGGGCCACCATCCGGGGACAGGCTCTGAGTCAGGATCACCCTTTTCCTCCATCAATCCCATCATCCATCCCTCGTTCCACCCAAAACCCCCCAAAGCACAGTAGAAGGCAAGAGTTACACTGTGGGATCTACACAGCAGGAAGTCGTGGTGCTGTATCATCATACTAGTGACTTTTATTGAAAATAAACTAAGCAAAATGGTCTATTGGTGCCATGTAAATACAAGGAAATGTGATTATAGTGGCAACAAATTGTGAACTTGGAATTATAAGGATCTATCTGAAATAGTAAGAATCAAAGTTATTTTTTTCCATATTTAGATATTTTATTTTTCCTTTGTAAATCATATTAACACTGTAAACAATGCAGCAGTAATTACCGTCATTAAAAAAGTTAGATAGAGCCCAATAACTTCAACTGCACAAAATGTTATAATTATATGGCCTTTCTTGGTTAGGATTTCAATTAGAGTGTGTTGAGCTGAGAGTTGCTGCTCACACTGTGTAAAAATAACCCTCCTCCCTCTGCATCTGCTCCACCGTCACTACAGCAGATGCAGCGTCTCGCACCTTTAACTCTCGCTCCCTGTTTTTTTGCTGGCAGTTTGAGACGGCGCTTGCCTTCTGCAGCACTTTTGGGGTCTGAGAAACCCAACAGTGTAAATGACAAGAAAGGGTGATCTGCACATCCCAACCACCTTCTGCCTGGTGCACACGAAGCTGAGAGGAAACAAGCAGGAGAGTCTCCCGTGTACGATGAAAACACAGCGAATAGTGCTGTGGTTGGAAAAAGCTTTGTCCTTCAACTTGGAAAGTTGGGTAAAAAGTCATCAGTAACTCTGTTTACAGCAAGGAAGTGAACCTGGCTCGTCAGCGTAAACTGACCTTTGACCCCTTTCGTTACAGAGATCATTCCAGTGTCAAATTCCCCATAGACTCCCATATCCTGAGATTAATTCACTGCTGTTGTGCTGTCATGTGCATGTGGCAGCGTGGTTGGGTTGTGGTCTCGAGCTGTCAACCGCTACAGAATAGTGGACACAAACAGCCAGGGACCGACATCACTCTGTAGAGATGTGGAGGTAACACAAACACAGGCCTTAAAATAATAATAATGGGTTGATTCATGGGCCACCTAAACAATAATGTAATCTGAAATAAATCCAATTCAGGGCAAAAGCCACATTCTTGCTTGAAGAAAATCAATGAGCACAAACGTTTGACATTGTTAGCATGGCAGGCGTAGCTTCTGCCTATCGTTATTATGCATCACCGATAAATACCAATATTAAGGCTAAATCAGTCCGTTTAGAGCTATTCCTAGTGATTAATTACCAGAATTTTAATTATCTTAACATGGATTAAGGCCTCAACAGATCAGAAGGATTCCCTTCTGATTGTGGGATGCGTTTCACTTTAGCTGTTAATTAATTTTCTTGAAAAAGAGCGATGGAAATCCTTAGCGTAAGACAACCGTGTGAATTTTTGTTAGTGCGATTTAAGCGCAAGAGCAGACAAGAGTAATCAGACTAGAATATAGATTGTTTCAAGGTGTTATGGCCCTATTTACAAATGTGTTCAACAGCTACAGCAGGTGTGAGTCGGTCTCTCTGACTGTTTGATCCGAGGGCCGCAGACATACAGGCCATTGAAGGGATGAAAAGTTCCATCTTCCGAGTCTTGGCCAGGTGGGGGTGTTTATGAGCGACAGGAAAAGGGAGAGAGTGAAGGAAAGAGAAGAGAGAAAGAAAGAAAGAGAGAAAGGATCGGCCACCTTCGTTTATCCCGCTGCCCCCCTCCCCTTCCTGTCTCTACGGTGGCTTAAACTCTCATATTCTGGGGTGCACCTCTGTCACGCTCCTCCTGGTTCACTGCTGAGAGCCTGCTCCGCTAAAAGGTCAGGACAGACTTAAAAGTATCCAGAGCTGGAAGGTCATACCCCTCGTCCCTCGAGCACTAATATTCATTGCAATGAAATTTTAATAAGTCAATAAGTCTGCAATCCTGCAGCCAGTTATTACAGGGAATGCATTTGGCCCCTGTATGAAACCATCTGTCTTACAAACTGTTCTCTTTGTAGAATTTCACTGACCTTCTCCCGACTAATATTGTCTTTCATTTGAAATCCTTTTCTTCTTTCAACGCACTGGTAATTTGCCTATGACGATGATTCTTGACACAAATTAGCACCATAGCAGTAGTGGAACCCAAAAGCCTCTGAGCTAACCCCATGAAAAAAGGAAATTAAAGAAGAGTAGGAACCATGAGGAAGAGCGAGACAGGAGCAAGGCCACCTTGAAGCTTCTAGAGACAGGTTAATGGGTTAAGGGTTGGGGTCGGGCCAGGGATACTGTTAGAGATGGAGCTTTTTAACAGGATGAGGAGCTTATGGGGCTTCACTGAGTACAAAAAGAAGAAGATGAGGAGGTCAAAGGATATAGAACAGAAATTACTGCAGGGAAGCTCCCTACAGAGGGCGAAATGTCTGGATTCTAGCTCTAACTTTACATTTTAAATTAGTCTTATTTTCCTGCAGCAAGCAGTTTGTGGAGCAGAAGTTTCTGTACTTGTACCTCAGTTGTCTAAAATAAAAAAGCCTTCGAGCGCTTTTGGCTTTCCACATTTAAACCAATAGATAATGATAGCGACTGTACTCCCAGCTGTTAAATTGAAATTAAACAAATCTGATGGAACTGAGGGACAATTCAAGAAACTTTTTCCCACCAAACTATCTGACGATGGATAAAAAGTCATGGTGAGAAACTCAAACCATTATTCTAATTTCAAAGGCATACAAATGCTTAAATACAGTGTGAAGATGAGGAAACTGGGGGAGGGGACAAGGGAAAGGTCAGCAGAGACATCCACGATGAATCGTGGTGGCCTACCGAGGTTGACGGTGAGCTTGACGCGGCCTCCGTCCAGCTCCAGTCGCAGGGTGTCCGCCGACTCTTTGGACGTGGTGGCCATGAGCAGGCCGTACGCCCGCTGGGACATGAAACGCATCGCCACGTCCTCCGCCTCCGTGTGCATGGTGACCGGCATGATGATCTTCAGGTACATGCTGCCGTCGTAGCTCAGCACTGTCGCCTCTGCATGGGACAAACAGATCGACAGACGATGATGAATCGAGGACATAGGAATGGAGGTGCATCGCATATGGTCATCGGCAACAACTGTGGAGGGGCACCCAAAGTTAAAGATGAGGGCGTCAGTGAAAGCCTAAAAATCTGAACTTTTTGCAGTGGTCCAACAGCTGTGGGTCAGCCCCCCTCTCGTCCCACCACCAATCACCGTAAAGCAAAGTTGAAGACATTCCAGTAGATTGGCAGAAGGCAGATTGATTGACAAGCGACCCTGTTTATCTCAGGCAGGTAGCATTAGCTTAAGCTAGACAGATGCAGCATGTTAGCAGTCATCAAATGAGTGACATTAGGTGAGTGTCACTGCCTGTGGATCTCTGTTTATTAGTTGCTGAACCCCCAAGTGACATCACTGACCCTCAAGTGCCAAGACATCAATGATGACGGCGGTTCTGGACCCTCTTTTTTGAAAGGATAGACTTCTGAAAGGTATGGGTCATTGATGATATGACTTTCTGTTATACTAAGATCTTCAAGGGTCAAACTGTGTATGGTCTGTGTGAAGGTTAGAAGCATGTTTTAGGTTGTTCTTGTAAGTTTGGCAAGGTACCAAGACGAGTTCGCCAACTTAGGGATTAGTAATACAATGTGTATGTCTATCTTTGGGAGACAGATGAGTTTTTGAGTATGTCAAATATGCAGAGCAAAGAGTAAAAGAGGCCAAAGGAAGTGTCTCCAACTTTGTCAGAATTGTACATCGCAAGAGATCTGACGCAGATCTGTAATAAATGTATATGAAGCACCAGCAAGATGAGTCTCACAACCTTCCCCAGGGGAAACTCCCATTCATACTTATAGTCATCATTAACAAAAGTTCTGTTGCAATGCATTTCCCATCATGCATTGTGCTGGACTAGTAGTATATTACATTTACTGTATTATTTTCCAAAATGCAAAGTCGCAACCTCCCTATTGTCGAGTGCACATGACAGCTAGGCATCAACAGCCAAGTAAAATCATTTGTCAAGGTTATATTATATTGATTAAAATCTAATTATCTTTGAAAAGTATTCCCCTCTGTTACAGTCATGTCCCAGTTTCTTACTTTACAAGACCACATATCTAGTTCAACTCCATTTTAGACATTTTACCCACGAACAAAGTTGGAAACATTCTTCAGCCATGTAAGAGATACATTTTCCTTTTGCTGTCTTTGCCTTTGAACTATTTCAAATGCGACGAAAATCAATATAAATTCCCCAAAAGGTGTTTTTTGGATGTCATATCTACAACATAAGATCAAGGCAACACTCAGTCAGACCGATGATCAAAGCCGTGTGTGTCTGAAAACTTATCACGCCGATCAAAAGATAATCTCAATCCTGCTGCACTTCTCAGGCATATAAATGGGTTTGAAAGTTGGACGACAACATACAGACCACACATCTACTCCATTTTCTCCCCTACACACCTCAATGTTGTTTGTTGCTGAATATATTGTGTTTTTATTTGTTTAAAGTTTGCAATTGCATGAGAACAACAGGAAACCACAAGAAATATTCACAATGAATCCATATATATATATGACACTAATCTTAGAAAAATGTCAAAAACAAATGTGAAGCTGGTTTCCGGATCCTCCTTTTCAACACAAGGTGCGACTGTGGTAACTGCCTCTTGAATCAGCACTGCCATAAATAGACAGTTGTGGAGAGCGACAGTTCCCCGAGGACACCTCTCATCTTGCAGTGTGGGTCGATATGTGTCACCATAGGCTAACATGAGTCACTGTTACTGGGTGCTTCAAGCATTAAGGTTTTAGAGTGTACAAAAACACGATGTTAAAAGATGCAGAAAACAAATCCCTGCTGCCGGCAAACAATCAGGTAAAAGCCAACTTATTTTTAGAAGCACACCATAGTTTCTACATGACAAACACACTGCCTGCATAGGAATACTGCTGCGTTATTATATCAATCAATCAAAACAATCAATAGCTTAAACAGAATATTCATTATCACATTAACGCCAGCTCAAAACACCATCACCACCATCCTCTGGTTTATCTCCCTCTAGTCCAATATCATTGATTCTCCTGACGCTCTTCTAATCTATGAACTCAGTTTATTGACAGAAAGAAAAATGCAGCTGGTTATGAGAGAAGTGCCGGGTTGCCACATCCTTGCAGTAATGTGAACCTCCACTAGATGGCAGAAGAACATCACAGAAAACAACACCTGTCGCCTGAGCAACCCAAAGACGAAACTGTTAAAATATCACCCTTCAAAATAAAGACATTTCATCCTTTGCCTTGACTGTCCTGATTTGAATCCAATCTCTCCTTCCCTCATTACCCTCCTTGTCCCTCAAAATCCCATACTGTCATGGCTCACTCACCCCCACAGACGTGCAAAGACAAACCACGGACTGAGGTGCCTGCAGCTAATTGGGATGAATCAGACAGACGTGGTGCTATTTGACTAGCTCGCCCCACTTCGCCGTGGCGTAT
>OOFC01033656.1:0-13103 GCA_900323345.1 Pseudochromis fuscus | reverse complement strand
TATCTTGCATGCTAGGAGTTGATGTTTGTGTTGTACTTTGAATGAATATGGCCCAAGAATTTCCCTCTGGGTTAATAAATTATCTCATCTCATCTCATCTCATCTTATCTCATCTCATCTTGTCTCCTCATCTTATCTCATCTCATCTCATCTCCTCTTATCTCCTCATCTCATCTTATCTTATCTTATCTTATCTCATCCTATCTCATCTTATCTCATCTCATCTCCTCTCATCTTATCTCATCTTATCTCATCTCATCTCATCTCATCTTGTTTCATTTCATCTCATCTCATCTCATCTCCTCTCATCTCCTCTTATCTCCTCATCTCGTCTCGTCTCGCCTCATCTCATCTCATCTCATCTCCTCTCTCTCCTCTCATCTCATCTCATCTCATCTCATCTCATCTCCTCATCTCATCTCATCTTATCTCTCTTATCTCATCTTATCTCATCTCATCTCCTCTTATCTCCTTCATCTCATCTCATCTCATCTCATCTCAACCTTTTCTTGCACCTCATCTCATCTTATCTCATCTCATCTCATCTCATCTCAACCTTTTCTACCCTCTCATGTTACATCTCTGCTCTCCACACATTTGTGAGAGGACACTACAGCAGATTTTGATGTCCTTCCAAAAGCTGCTGCTGTGGTTTCACTTCAGCCTGTTGTTAGCAATTGGCTCTAATACAGCAACACACTCACAACTTCACGATTCGCCACTGGGGTGTAAAATAAATCTGCCGCTGCTCGTGGAGTTGTGATCATCAGTGAGAACACTTCAGATTCTTTCTTCCTTGCTGACCGGTGTGTGTTTCCCTCCATGACGGCACCGTGCAGTCCAGCAAGGTTTCCAAGAGTCCGATTAAGCGGCTGACGGGGAAAGATAGAAGTCGACGAGGACAGGGGAGTGCGTCTGACCACAAACGGGACAAACCTCATGTGTCGTTCTCTGACGTCGACGCTCCCTCCAGCACCCGGGGCTTCACCGGTCAGTCTAAGCTCACAGGGCCTAACCTCTCCTTAAGGAGGCAGACGCTGCTGTTGGAGGATGGACTGGACTCATCTCCGCACAGCCACAGAGACTCCATCTGCTCGTGGGCAGACTTCAGCACAGATGCTCCTGTCTCTGGCTGCAGATCAGTGTTATTACATCAGACTGCAGACAGAGAGCCTCCTCCACCTTCACCATCATCTCCTCGAGGCCAGTCTCTTTAATTTATTCATTTATTTTATTCATCACCAGCTATGATGCTATCAATTTGTTTATCTTTCCCTGGAAACCGTTTACATTTTGGCTCAAATCCTCACCCAGCACAGTGTGTTTACATGAGCTAATATGTTCCCTAAACTGTAAGTACACTGAGAGCTTATCAGCTTATCCCAGTCTGATCCTTTCCTTTATTATATTTTAGGCAGCAGTGACTCAGATGCACTTCTGGACTTACTGAAGCCTCAGAACGCTGACAAAATCCTCATTAAGATTGCTGACCTGGGCAACGCCTGCTGGGTGGTGAGTGATTATTCAGCAAAGTAAAACTAAAAAGTGTCCATACAGTTGGCTTCATAATAATCCATCATTTATTTTGATGGGAGAAAATGTTTCAGTGCGACGTCGCAGAGTTGTCAGAAGTTTTACAAGCAGCAAACCTATAAATGATCATGTGATTATTTAAAAAAAAATGTTTTGCTACCACAATCTTTTTTACTCAATGCAACAGGTGCACATATTTATCCTGCTGTCCGGTGGAAAACACAGCTGCCATGTGTTGCCACTGAGACAACAATGTGTGGGCTTGAGAGAAACCTCACATTTTATTACCCAGTGATGCTTCTTATGCAGTACGAATGAGAAAACTTTTTTTTAATTTTTCATATACACTACTCTGGCCTAGAGTCACTGTTTTGAGATGTGGACCCAAATGTGCACCACAAGAGACAGGAAGAATAAACAAGTGAGCTTTAATAGTTAAATGTGGGTATGATGGAAAAACTGGGTCAGCAAATAAAGCCCCGAATAAAATCAAAATCTGAGCTGTGTTCACACCAAACGAGAAAATTAATTTTCACCTCAGGTTTAGTGTGAACACAGCTTAACAACTTCACTCACCAGACAGTGATTAATGTCAGACTGTAAACATGTAGAGTGTTTATGGAAAAGGAAGAAGCAAGCGGGGCACCAAAATGAGGCCAATGTGGAAGTGTGAATAGTGCAATACACCTGACAGCCACTAGAGGCTGGCTCCACAAAATCCTCATTTTTAATCATGAAATTCTCAGTCAATACATTTTTTCCATAAGTCATTCTGATGTCATTAGCTAAAGTTAATTCTTCATCAGTGAGGTGGTGGTCCATCTGAAAAAAAATCCTAATTAAGTAGATATTAAGGTTCAAAAAGAAAAATATTTAGCGGCGTGGTTACCTGGATCGACAGTTTGAGTTTCATACTCAATGGGCAGTAATCTGCGGTGTAAGGGTTAGACCCGCCTCCTCACTCCTTCCGTCATATCCAAATATGGTCACTTCTGGCTCCAACATGGCAACTTTCAAATGCCGAACTCTTGGCTTCAAAACAAGAGTCCACAAACCAACAGGTGATGTCACACCTGCTTCGTCCATTTCTATACATAGTCTATGGTGTGAGTGTTTCAACAAAGAAATCCAACAGACAGAATCAAAGACAAAAAGCAAAACCGAGATGAAAAACACAGAAATACGACACCCAGACTGAAATATCTCCCGACTATTGCCATGAATGAATAACAGTAACATTGGTGATCTCCTAAATGTGTAGCTATACTTTAGGTTTAGTGCTAATTAACAAATGTCCACTTGCTACTGTGTTAAACTGAAGAAGGATTTTTTTAAAGAACAGCTTCACAGAGACACTGTCACAACTTCCTGAATATTTTTTGATTGTCTCATAATTACTGAGATGATGTTGTGTAGCAGCAGAACTGTGGCATCCTATGGGTAAATAAATTCAGTTAGTTTTGTTACAGCTCGTCTCTCTTGTTATTAGCACAAACATTTTACTGAGGACATTCAGACGTGTCAGTATCGCTCTGTGGAGGTTCTGATTGGTGCTGACTACGACACACCAGCCGACATCTGGAGCACCGCCTGCATGGTACAGCATGAACAATTCACACCATCGATATCCTGCTCTTTATTATTATTATTATTATTATGGATGTTTTTTGGACTTGATCTATTCCCACAACAGAAACAATTCTTTTAGGGCATTTTGCTTGTATTCAGCTTCTTTCTATTTTTTTTAAATATTATTATTTATTTTTTTTAAACTTTTTTTTTTACAAAGGAAGTGAATGGAGAGAATCTTACTTACTTTGAACTTTAACTACTTCCACACACTTAAGATATTTTCTCTACTTCTTCTACTTTTTCTCCTTTCATGAATTTTAAACTGATTTGTTAAAATATGTAACTGTCTTTCAACTACTATTTTTGACTATTATTATGCTTGATAAAAAAAATATTTTTCAACCTTTATTCTTTTGAAGATCTTGAGCATTTTAAATAATTCTTGCCAAATTATTTCAGCTTTCAGCGTTCACACTCATTTTCTAGTTTAAAATGTAATTTTAGTATCACCATGTCTCACCACCTTTTTACTTTTGTCCCTTGGTGCTTCCTGTAGGCCTTCGAACTGGCCACAGGAGACTATTTATTCGACCCCCAGTCAGGAGCTTCATTCTGTCGTGAGGAAGGTTTGTGCTGTGTGCAACATTTACTTTTATCCTCCATTATAAAGACATATATGACAGTATCTACCCATGTGCTCTCAGATCACATCGCCCACATCATTGAGCTTCTAGGACCTCTACCATCACAGTTTGCCCTGTCAGGGAGAAACTCCAAACGCTACTTCAACCGTAAAGGTAAAGTTAGGATACAGTCATTTAGTTGTATTGTTCCTCTGTTTGTTACACACACATGAGAGAAATGTCTAAGAAACTAGTGTGGTTTTGATGAGATAGTTTCCATCCCTACTCCCCTTTGTCTCCTCTCCAGGTCAGCTGCGACACATTTCTAATCTGAAAGCGTGGAGCCTGCTTGAGATCCTGCTGGATAAGTACGAGTGGCCGCGAGAGGAAGCTGTGCAGTTCAGTTCGTTTCTCTTGACCATGTTGGAGCTGCTGCCAGAGAAACGAGCCACAGCTGCCCAGTGTCTGAACCACCCCTGGATCTCCTCCTAGACACACTCAGAGCCCAGTGGACTATCTCTGTTGTGGTGGTCAGCTGTGGGAGTAGCCTGGTGCTGGCATCATGAGCACAGCTTTCACTCATATTTATTCACCCTTTGTTTGCTCTTTTGTTATTTTAACGACCAAAGAGGAGTTTTGTTGTACTGAAAAGTGCCTTTAAAAGAAGATTACAAAGTCGGTCAGTGGCAGTAACTTTGAGGAAAAAGGTGAAAATGTAATCAAGATAAAAGCACCTACTTGTCATGGTTACAACAGCACTCTGATTGAACACTAATAAAGCTTTCAATTCACAGCAGGAATCACTCCTCCTCTTTCTTCACAGTCGCTGAGAGGGAGACTGTGTGTGTGTGTGTGTGTGTGTGTGTGTGTGGAGATTAGGTCTGCTGAACATTCCTTGCATGCTCACATTCAGCACAGCTCGGTGCAGGGGGATGGAAGGAAGAGGAGGGAGGAGTTAGTCTCATGTAAACGCAGGCATATGTCCGGCTGCGAGAAAACTCACAGACCTTCCTCTTGCAGCGAGAGGAAGGTGAGAGGAGGACAGGGAGCGACGCCTGCCTGCACATGTAAGTCCTGTTTCCTGTTAGATTTCAATGAGAGAGCCTTTAAGATTGCACGACTTGTTTCTTTTATTACATTTTTTTGTATTTGTTGCTCCTGTGTTGCTGAAACAACAGCACCACAGCTCAGGCTGGTTTTCTGTTTTGGGATTGCACTCTCGTAGTAATATAACAAACATCACATTGATGTCACATTCACCTGACAATGATGCTACAAAGCAACAAAGTACAAAGTAGTAGTTTTTAAAATCCTGCAAACATTCAACAGTCTTTTGTTCTTTCTGTTGTTTTGTTTAAGAAGGTTTCATGATGTATCTTTAATAGTAAGTACAACATGTGCCTTGATGTTGTGCAGCTGTATCTCTACACAATGATGCAGCATGTAAGTGCATGTTTATGTTGCCACATTTCCCTTTCTATATCTCCCGTTGTATGTTAGTAGGAAGCCAAAGTAAAGGTTAAAGCCCTGGTGCTGTGCCTTTTGTGACACAGCTCTTAACCCTCAGCCAGTTGCCATGCAACTCAAACTCCAAATCAAAAGGAATTACCTCAACCACCATTGGTCTTTCACAGTTGTATTATTAGTGCGAGATAGAGTCGTTTCCAGCCGTGCTCCTCACTGCTTTCCCACACTCGCTGCTCTTGTTTAAGATTCTGGTTGGGTTTCCCTTTGTTTTTGTTTTTTTTTGTCTCTCTCTTTCTCATTTCATCTGTGCTCAGGATATCTAAACAGACTCATTACTCCTGAGAGAGCTGCACACAAAGCACTGTGTTGTGTGTTGATATTAAATGATATCCTACAGTGATATCATCATATTGAGCTGTGTGTGGGTGTGCAGCTTTGGCGTGGCAGCAGCTGATAGTGGAAACAGGAGCAGTAACTGTATTGTACACTGCATAGTAAACACCCATCTCATTAGCCCGACACAAAGGGAGAGGTAGGGAGAGGAGGGGAGACATGAGAGCTTTCATTTATGTCATGCAGATGTGGTGTTATTGCACTGTCTCTGTGCTTCATTTATCACAGCAGTGCACGCTCTCACTGTGCTGAATTGATGCTCACACTGTTTGTCTCAATTGCAGGATGTGGCTCACTGTGTTTTACAGTTGCACCGGTGGAGCAGCTCTTCTGTATGCGCTGTACAGATGGGTGATCCCCGCCGCCGTGCAGTACCACGGAGGACTGGCGCTGTTTTGGCACGATGTCGTCGTGGAGCGGATGCTGGACACACTGACCCAGTCCACACGTCCTCAGGTGCGCCATCGATAAACACTCGCCTCACTCACGATCAGCACTGACCATGTAGAAATGGACGGAGCAACCGGGTCTCAAAAATGAGGCCAGTGTGTCAGTCCACTTAACTTCAGTTCAATTCAGTTCAATTCAATTCAATTCAATTCAATTCAATTCAATATACATTTATTTCAAACCTGCATACATACAATTTACATAAACAAGTAATAACAACATAAACAAAATCATGGTTTGAAAAGGGGATGGTTGGAGCAGATGCTTATACAGTTCCAATCCCCCCACTCATCATCACAAAACACAACATCACAAAAAACAGTAACAACACAAAATCGTCAGAACAACAACATACACGCATACTTCAACTTCAAATAGAAAATGGTGATTTTTAAATCATGAAATCCTCTTTTCCACAAGTCATTCTGATGTCATCAGTGAAAATCAGCTCTTCTTGAGCTCTTCGTGATCTGGTGGTGCATCTGAAAACCATTTAAGGGATTAAGGGTGTGGTTAGTTTGATTGACAGGTCTGGTATCCAATGAGACTAGAGCTGAACTCTAGTCTCACACACATTGGATACAGGTTCAAGGGTCACACCCGCCTCCTGACACCTCTCTTTAAATCCAAATATGGTCACCACTAGCGTAACATCATAGGTATAGGCCCTG
Source organism: Pseudochromis fuscus (assembly GCA_900323345.1). Taxonomy (NCBI): domain Eukaryota; kingdom Metazoa; phylum Chordata; class Actinopteri; family Pseudochromidae; genus Pseudochromis; species Pseudochromis fuscus. The sequence goes on along the minus strand of OOFC01033656.1, from coordinate 6,394 downwards.
GTGCAAATATTTTTTTTGTGCCCCCACCGCCTCCCGAAACACAAGCACACACACACACACACACACACACACACACGCACAGCCACTCAAGAGAGGCTAGGCTAACGCTAAACGTGATGCTACGTTTTCTCGTCAATTTTCATCCACTTGCCTTTTTTTCTTGCTGAAATGACAAACAACTCACTTCACGCCATCACTACTCATCATGACTGACAGGTATCAATGTGATTGGACAAATGATCTTTTCCTCCTCCCATAGCAACCACTCAGCGTTACCATAGCGACCTGCCCCAAGCTATTCTCTTCACAATAACGGAGCCTGTGGCAATTCCGGACGGTGTCTGGGTACCGTCCATATTTACACCACTGATGGTCACTTCTGGCTCCAGACAACCAACATGGTGATGTTCAAACATCAAACATCTGGCTTCAAGATGTGAGTCCACAAACCAACAGGTGACATCACATTAGCTTTGTTCATTCTACACACAGTCTATGGCCATAACACATTAATAACTAGTGTGAATCCTGCAAGTACAGAAAAAAATCAATTAAAAAACAGGGTATGATACACAGAGTACTTTATTAGAAAGATCTGAACATCTGCTTATTCATGCAATTATCCAATCATATGAAAGCAGGAGTTTTAGTTAATGTTTACGTCAAACATCAGAAAAAGTGTCATCCCAGTGACCTTGACTTTGGCCTGACTGTTTATACCAGAGGGGGTTTTAGTGTGTCTGAAACTGCTGATGTCCTGGATCTTTCACCACAACTGTCTTAAAGTTTACTCAGGATTGTGTAACTGACAGAAAGGCCGTGGTCACTCAGAAACTTTACAACTGTGGTGAGAAGAAAAACATTTCGTCAGAAGCAGATGGGCCGCAACGGCTAAAGGCCACGCCGGGCTCCACTCCTGTCAGCCGACACCAGAAATGTGACACTGCAGTGGGCACAGGTTCACCCAGGCTGGCACGCAGATGGCAGAGTTAAGCATAAATCAATGGGCTCAGCTCACCTTGTGTCAACAACCCAGACTGTCCACAGGTGGTGTAGAGAGTACCACGGTGTATTGTCGCTAACCATGTGTAACCCTTAGTGACCACAGGTTTTCATCACAGCAAAAGTTTTCTCCAACTGGCTGGAGTTCAGTGGAGTCACTCTGCAGGTCAGGATCAGATGGAGAAAGGATGAAGCTAACGTGATGTCACCTGTTGGTTTGTTCACTCACATTTTGAAGACAGGAAGTTTGGAATTTGAACGTTGGTTGTTTGGAGCCAGAAGTGACCATATTTGGATATGAAGGGAGGAGTCAGGAGGCAGGTCTGACCTTTGAACCTGAGGACACTGTCTGATGTGAATGAGAGTGGATTTCAGGATTGATCTCATTGGATAACAGCCTTGTCAATCAAACTAACCACACCCCTAAATCTTCCTCTTTTTGAAGCCCAATATCTACTTAATGATGAAGTGGTTTTCAGGTGGACCACCAGATCACTGAGAAGAAGAATTAACTTTAACTAATGACATCTGAATCACTTGTGGGAAAAATTTTATGATTGAAAATGGCTGTTTTTGAATGGAAGTCAATGGGAGGCAGAGTTTCAATATGAATAAGAAAAAGAAAAATATGCATAAATAACAGCACTGAATGATTATATGAAATTCTATTATTACAGTTAATAATTTCAGGGGGTTAGAGTTGTCATGGTTGTAATAGTTGTTTTATAACAGGAGCAAACAAGGTTCAAAAATATATAAATAAATAAACAGCTTGGTGGATATACACATAGGTCAAATGTAAATGCCACGAACGTACAGTCATGTCCGTGGTGTCTACTTTAATATCTGTGCAGTCTATGGCGAGGTCACATTGAATGAGTTTTTTTATAAATATGTGAAAAATGATACTTTTTAAAAAATAAATGCTATTGGACAAACATCTCGTAATCACCATGGAAACATCGTGATCTCTTCCTCCACGATGAACCATTCAGTCAATTTTAACAGGATGATGTGAGCGCTGCAGATGTAGAGCTTTGTTTTCATCCAGCCTCAGCAGACTGGGAATAGATTTTTAATGAAACACCTGACCATTCACAGGTGTACTTAAGACCATTTACAGTATAATGGCTGTTTTATGCAGGTGGCCCAGTATGGCTCTGCTGCTGCACATGCTGGGCCCACTGGGACACTTTACTGTAACTGAGGCATTGTTAATGTTATTAGTTGCACCTGTGCTTGTCCTGCAGCCTGAAGTCTCTGCTGAACATAATCTGGTCCCAGGAGAATCTAGTTGCATTAATACTTACTGTTGAAATAGCTGGTTCTATGTCATAATCTTATTAGAGTTGAAAATGTTGAGCATAAGATCTAATTCAAGCATATTTCTAACTCTGTTCACTATAATTCAAATATATCAATATACACAAACACGGCTGGGTTGTTTTAACCCTGAACTGGGTAAATATTGGACTAACTGCATGCTTGGTTAATTTAAACCAGTAAGATGGGCTGTTTTTATCAAACATTTTATTATTTCTACTCAACATTTTGTTGTTTTTAATCAACATCTTGTTGTTTTCCCCAGAATTGTGTCATCTTGAGTCACCACATTGATGTTTTTAGTCAACATTTTGTTGTTTTAAGCCAACATTTATTGTTTTTACACATATTTTTGTAATTTTTACTCATTTTGTTGTTTTAATCCTACATTTTATTGTTTTTTACCCAAATTTTTGTAAATTTTGGTTAACATTTTCTAATTTGTAATCAACATTTTGTTGTTTTTACTCAAGAATGTGTTGTTCTTCCTAGAATTTTGTAATTTTTAGACATTTTATTTTTTTCTCCAGAATTTTGTCATTTTTACTCAACATTTTATTGTTTTTATGCCCGTTTTACTGGATTAAATTAACCCAACATGTAGTTTGTCCAATATTTACCCAGTTCTAGGTTCAAACAATGCATAATTTTTTTGAGTGTACCTCACATATTAAAAAAGTATAACGGACAACCTCAGAGCAAAGTTCAGTGGATGCCTGTGCTAACATTCATTTAATGGGTAGAGCAAAGTACAACAAAGTACTGATAACTATGTAAAATGTATCTATAACAAGAAGTCACATCTTTACAACAGGCCCAGCAGGTAACACATGCAGACTCTTACACACAGTACAACTGGGTTCATTGCACTTTCTTTTTTCTTTGTGCTAATTAAGTCGAGTGAATACGTCTGTATCTGTTTCCAACGAGCCTCAGGCTTTGTTCTCCTTTGATCACCACCATGCGCACAATGTGGCTTCTTAGTATGTGAACAGATAAAAATAGTAGAAAATGTAGAAACACTAAGTTTCTCACAGGAAACATTCAAAAGAAAGATTTTAATGAGGAACCAGGGAACTGAAGTGTACTGTACACTTTCCTGTACAGTTTTTCATACACTACGCTTCCCTTGTGTGTGTGGATCCATTAAAAACAACATATAACTCACTGGGTACATATAACTAACAGAGTAGTAATCAAACTAAGCTGAAATAATTGGGAAATATATTCTGTGTGGAGTTTGTATGTTCCCCCGGTGTCTCCAGCTTCAGTCCAAAGACATGGATCCGTTAATTAATTCTCCCAAACTGGTCCAAGGTGTGAATGTAAGTGAGGATGAGTGTCTGTCTGCCTCTCGCCTGTTGCCAGCTGGGAGAGGTAGTAGCTCTCTGCAAGCTGATTGGATAAGAAGATGGATGGATGGAGAGAAGCACTTTTAAAACTCTACATGAATCCCCCTGTTATATCTTTAATATATGCACACACACACATTTCAACTACACCTCTTTGTGGGCTGACATTTGCCAGTTATGATGACCGTCACTGGTGTGGGCAGGTAGCAGGTCACAGTGGTGACCAGCTGATGGGAAAAGACAAATAAATATCTCTGTGCCTTAAATTATGTACCTTGTTCAACAATGTTGTGTTACTAGTGTGTAGAGCACAAATAAAGGCAGACAGGATGATTAATGAAACGTATTAATCTGTAATGATTATCAACACCTCAGAATAAATTATGAGCAATAATCCCTGTTCATCATCTGTCTGTCAAATTAAGTTGTACAAAAACACAGATGGGACAGGAGCTGGATACGAAAATCAGCACAAAGTAGAAAGAAAAGAAACAGAGATGAAGAACAGCATATTAAAATGTGGCTTCAATCAAACATTTCACATATTCCTTTGTTCACAGGAAAAATAAACTTTGTTAAAACAAATTTTCTAGGAGATGAGGAGCCCAAAAATATTGTAAATAATAATCAGCTCATAAAAGTACAGCAATTTTATTTAAGTTAATAATTAAGTTAATTTTATAGCTTTTTTTATAACACAAAATGTTTAGTAAATGTGGAGAAAATTGAAAACGGAAATTGATATTTATTCAACACTAGTAAAAAAAAAATGTTTTATATAATCATAGAAGATTAATACTTAAAACAACAGAACCAATACTTTATTTTAATTCTAACTATTCTGTCAAATTTTAGACACATATTTACAATATTAAGCTTGAATTGAACACTACATCAACTAAATTAAAAATATATAATAACTTATGAATGTATATTGTAATTTTTTAATGTGACAGTTTCACAGTTTGAGGTTTGATAGGTTACTCTACATTAAACATGCAAATTCATAGTTATTTGTGGAGTTTTATTAATAGTTTCACTGTTTAAAAGCACATGAAAAATCTGTAAAAGAACAAGCAAAAAAATAAAAATAATTCGAAGACATTACAGATTTTCCTGCGTTGTACAAATTATTTCCAGCAACACGTTATCGCCTCATTTAAAAGTATTGTTGTTATTTTTCTGTCCTCCAGCGTCTCTTCGGTGCAGTACAGAGGAACGCCACTAGAGGAGACCCTCGCAGCGTGGTCCGAGCCATCGATGACTTCTGCAGACAGAAGGAGTGGGCCATGAATGTGGGAGATGAGAAAGGTCCTGATTGTTTTATTACACGATATCTGTGCATCCATGAATAAAATCTCTACCTTGCTTGACCCAGCTTTATGTTTTGATTTTTATTCTTGTTGCTTTTGCCTCAGGATGCATCCTTGACTCAGTGGTGTCTGAGGTAAACCCGGCCACAGTGTTGGAGCTGGGGACCTACTGTGGATACTCCACGGTGCGGATCGCCAGCCTCCTGCCCCCTCACGCCAAGCTCATCACGCTCGAATTTAACCCCGACTACGCCGCCATCGCTCGTCAGGTGATCGCCTGGGCAGGACTGGACGATAAGGTGAATCCAGAGAGTCTGAGAGAAGCTGATTTACTGAGCATGTATACACCAGGTGACAGTGACAGTTTGTTTTTCCAGGTCCACTTAATTGAAGGAGCATCCGGTGACTGGATCCCCAAAATGAAGGAGCAGTTCGGGGTGAAAACATTTGATCTGGTTTTCTTGGATCACTGGAAAGATCGCTACCTTCCTGACACAAAGCTGATGGAGGCAAGTTTGTTACGCTCATTTCAAACCGATCCCGCCATGACACTCACACACTTTTTGTCCCCCTCCAGGAGTACGGCCTCCTCAGGAATGGCAGCATCCTCCTGGCAGATAACGTCATCTGCCCCGGGACCCCCGACTACCTTGAGTATGTCCGCAGCAGCCCGAAATACAAAAGCCAGTACTTCAAATCCCACCTGGAGTACACCAAAGTGGAGGACGGCTTGGAGAGATCTGTCTTCATAGGATAGTTTGTAACAGTGTAATGTTTCACACAGGTACTAGAAAACCTCAGACCTCAAATGCCTTGGGTTCATGAAGCAGATTTAAAAGACACATCAGTTTTTTTTCTAAGTGTGTGATTAAAAGTAACATTTAAACCCATTTGTGTCGTGAGCTTTGTTTTCTGGACGGCGGCGGGGATGCACCGCTCCATCAGACGGCGGCTGCGGCGATGCTGCATTCAAGCTTCTAATTGACAGATGAGCTGCAAACTGATCTGGGGGCTGCTTTTCCCAGAGCATCCACTCGAATCAATAATAAATCTAATCCAGCTGCATTCTGTGGTGCAGAAACCTATTTTGTGCTCTGATATTCTCCACCATGGTGTTGACAGGTGTGTGAAAGCATGTGTGTGTGTGGCATGTGAGTGAGTGTGTGTGTGATTCAAATCGCTGCTCATCTAATCTCTCAAAGTGACGGAGCTCCATCATGCGGGAGGGGGAGGGGGAGGTTATGCATTTGGTTCAGTATGAAAAAATATATATATATGGGCTAGTCCACCTAGTGCTTTCTTCACAGACGCCTGCATGATAATCCCAATCTGTGGCCATTAGTGCGAGGAGAGGGTTCAACAGAGAGAGAGAGAGGGAGTGAGAGGAAGGGGAGGTGGTGATGG
>OOFC01033653.1:0-32124 GCA_900323345.1 Pseudochromis fuscus | reverse complement strand
GGGGTGACTAGGCGACACCACTAAAACCTGAGCGGGGGATACACAAAATGTGCACACAAGCACATACAAAATTTAAGCGCACTCGGAAAAAGTTGAACACTTGCTTATTTTCTTAAAGCACTTCAGTCGCTCATCCACACACACACACACACACAGAGTCGGCGGCGGCACTTAGGCAACCTGAGCAGTCTGTGGCCCTCTTAACACCAACACCACTCTCCCATCACGTGCTTCGGCCACACATCTGGTGTACCATCTGTATCACTCCCCCCAATGTGACAGGTAGTCCCTCTCCCTCTCTGGAGGGAGCAGAAGGGGAAAGAGGGACATGGAAGGTAATTTTGGGTGTAAATGTGCTCTGGACCTCTCTGGATGCATCTGGACAAAGCAGACATGCTGCTGAGCAGGGCAGGGTCATTATCAGTTGGAAACTGACTACCAGATAGCAGATGAAGACAAAACAATTAGATCATACTGTCACATTATGACAGCACCAATTGTGCACATCTTGTTTATGTTGTTGTCAGGATGAGTGCTTCTGCGCCTTTGCATTACCAGCAAAAAAAAAAAAGGTCAAATGCGATAAATTACACACGTCAAAATGTATTAAAGATTCTTCCAATTTATTGTAATGTACAGTTATACATTGCCATGACACAAATGTGACCACCACTTGAATGGGGTGCAGAATGAAAAATATTAAAACAGCCATATAAACAATACCAGAGGACGTTTCATTCCTCTTCTTTATGCCGCTGTACATATGGGATCAATATGCACCATAATACAGATATCAAGCCAGTGATATAAAACGGAACAACCAGTCTTTACTGTGAAATTAAGGAATCCATTTCAGAACATTATTTTCACATCTTATGTTACATATTTGACAGTAACAGTTTTTATTATTCACACACACACAACACTATTTGAAAGACATCAACTTAGACGTTTATTCAAAGGGGAGAGGGGGTTTCCAGCATTGTCAACTAACCAGCTAACATTGTTGACTAACAAAAACAACGCACTTGTCAGAAATATTTATTATTCCAAGTCTGATCTTCCCATTCACCAATTTGCAGTCAATGGACGAGACTGAGGTGCTTGTATATAAAAAGAAAATAGCTCCACAGAGCATTAAGTTACAATTTGCAGTGGCATCTGCTACATATTACTTCCTCGGGTACATTTATTTGTCAAATAAATGCCAATCAATGGTCATTATTCTGTCAGGTTTTGTGGTTAAAAAAAATTCCATTCATGATCCAAATTAAGTATTTCTCTGTTTTGTGTTTTCAGACATTAAACATTTTCGAATTCCCAGTTTGTTGTTCATATTTGTTCTTCACGCAGTCAGTTTCTGAGCATGTCAAATCATTTTCCATGTTAACATTAAGTATTCACACAGCGTCCACGTCACTGAAGAAGTAGCGGATCTAACTGAGTCGTTACACAATTCAACAACAAAGAAAATGTGCTGGATGGGACCGTCGTTTGAAGAGCATTTAAAAAAACAAACAAAAAAAACATTGACACATACACTTCATGAAATAAACAACACAGCTTTAGTACTAGTTTCCAATGTCTTATACAAAGTTAGCTTGATCTAAAAAGCATAAAATATATTTTTACATCATCACATACATCAAGACATGTACCATGGCCTAGCTGGAAGTTCACTTGGTGCATTATTTCATCTTGAAGTCCCCCACACAATTCCCCACTGCTGGCATTATTGCTTCTTATGATCAGGGAGCTGAAGGACAGAGAAACAATGCACCATAGTAGATTGTAACTGTACATTTAAGTCATCTGTTATCCAAAATTTTGTTAGCCCATTTCACAATCTGCAATGCTAAAGGATAAGGCAGTTCCACTTTTAAGGCATTGCTGCTTTGAGACATACTGGACCAGAGGGTGAGTCATGAACTTCTGACATGTTGGTGTCAACGTACATGATAAACATCAATACATTTTTTTTTTTTATATAGGCAAAGATAAAAAGCCCAAAGAGAAGGGGGAAATGTATCTTGTATTTTTGAGTGCTGTGTAATTGTGTCCAAGACAATCTCAATGAGCTGAAACCATCATTAAAAGTCTGCTTAGCAGTTGACCAGAGGTCAAAGCTCAGACAGATCAGAGCAGAGCTGTGGAGATTTGCTGTGACCATCTCTCATTGCTGGTAATTTCCATACTGGCCCTGTGGAGAGAAATGCAACAGACTGGTGTTAGTGATCTTCTCGTAAAACACAAAGTAAAAGCTTATGATCACAAATCTCAATAGGGTGCAAACAAACATCTGTGGTTTCAACCATATCATACTGCAAACCATGATTTATGCCTGCATTGGCTGGTGTTGACCAGCAGGTGGCAGCATGGCCTCACAACTTGTGAGCTCTCGATACCTCAGGTTTCGACAGCAACATGGCTGAGGACGATATTCCTTATTTAATAGTGGAGACTAGCTTTTAAGTGAGACAAATTCAGTGTGAGAACAGTATTGGATGCATTCCTAAACAGGGGTCGAAGTATGTGTTTGGCATCAATGGAAACAAATTTGGAAACAATTACTTCAGAGTCTGGTGTGTGTAAAAAAATAAATTCAAATATTTTGTCATAATCTCAATGGTCATCGCAACGGATGTGGTAATTTGTAGAGATTACAGACAAAGTGTGTGAGCCTTTGACTGTCTGGCTGCAGACTAAGCATGCTGTGTTTCTGGACCTCATGACTTACAATTCGACCCCTGGTTAATAACAACATAAGAGTTAAAAACAAAAAAAAAAAAAAAAAGGAAAAACTTAGGGTAAAGAAAAAGATGGAAAAAAGATAAAGACATAAAAGAGACAGAAGAAACATAACAAATGCAAATTAAGGCTAGGTGGTCAAGCGTCTAGATTGGACGTTGAGGTCTTCACAGCAACCATTACCTTTGCTTCTTACAGAGCTAGTCAGGGGGTTCAAATCCCCGGGTCTTTATTTCCTCATGTGCCCCTGAATATTCAAAGATAAAGATATCAAAGTGTAGCTGTGGTCCCCACATAAGACCACAGGAAATACAGGGCAACAAAATAGATCTCCCTTTAAACACTAGAGCAGTCTGCATCACGTTTAAGGAAGAATCCTCTTTACAGCCCTCATATTTCACTGGGACGGCACATTCCACATTAGCCAGAACATGTAACCAAGGCTCATGTTAACAAGTGAAAGACAATAGTAACACATACACTGATTTGGGAAGAACAGATTTAACCACCCAATATGATGACAGCATGCACAACATACTACCGTGTAATGTTTACCTTCTTACATTTATCTCTGGTCCTACTAACAACTACACAAAATAAACTTAGTCTGGCAGTAAACATGATAAAGGGACAAACTACGTCCCGTGTGTCTAGACAAGTCTCCGGTGTAGTGGTTATACTCACCTGGTCATAACCGTAAGGGCGCTGCTGTTGGCCCTGCGGGGGTCCGGGCTGAGGAGGGCGATAACCCCCGTACTGCTGCCCCTGCCCCTGAGGATAGTTGGGATACTGTCCCGGGGCGCTTTGAGAGGGACCTGCAACACACACACGGAGAACTGGTGTTAAAATGATTCATGTGCCTCTAATCTATTATGGTGTGTTTTGTTTCTGGAAGCTGTGGCTCACACCGAGCAGTTTATCTCAGATCCAGTTTGTCAAAAAGTTTTGAAACGTAGGCCTAGGAAGACATAAATCATCCCACCCACATGGCAAGTGGGTTCAAGTTGAAATATGTATGAGAAGTGAATAATATTCTGGTCCAACCGGATGACACAACGCTCATTAGGTTGCTTAAGAAACCTTTCAGTACGGTAAAATAATAATAAACGGTTGTGATTGGACAAATCCAGACTTGATTAGAGTTTAAGGGTGATTCAGTAAAATGGTACAGAGCTACGATCCTGGATTTCCAAGTTTAAATCATTCTGATCTATGTTAATCTGTTTAGAAAGAGGTGCTACAATAAAGTAAACAAAGAAAAACCCAGTGCTGAAGTAGCCCTGTGTCGGGTACTTGTTATTCTGAGAACTTCAGGGAATCCCTGATAGTTTACTGTCACAAGTGGGCTGCAATAATGAAAAAAAAAACCCTGATGGATGACAAAAGGGAAGACAGTGGATATTGTCAGAGTCATTTGTTTAGGCTGCCTCCACAATGCCTGATTCAGTAATGAATGAGGAGTCAGGCTGCACCCGGGCAGTGGCTCCCTAATGCAAGGAGCCATCAAGGAGATTGTGTTGGTCTTCATTAGAGGGGAAAGCTTCATTAAAAAAATAAATAAAAAACAAGAGAGAAAAGGAAAAAAAACAACCCTCACTTCATCAGCCCCCGTACACCGCAGCTATCTTTGCAGACGCTGTGAAGGACCGAGCAAAAGCCTGACTGGGGTTGAAGTCAAATGAGGCCCACGCAGCATCGTTAGGCGCTCGTAATGCCTTATGCTGTTGAGCATAACCTTGTGGGGGCCTGAGAGAGAGCAGGCATGTGTATGTGCCAGATGGATCTCACCTCACAGCCTCTGCCGCTCTGCTAGCTCATTACTAACATGAGCTCTGGCTCAGACAGAGGGTGAGTGATGAAAAGTTCCACTGAAAAATGGGACGAGGGGAAATAGGAAAAAAATAAAAAATCCTGAAGAGCTGTGAGACCTATACTTAAACTCCAAGTCAAACATTTTTAGATATCCTACACTTCATTATAACTTTGGGTTCAATGTAAAAAGCTCAGTGTTGGAAAATGAAGGACAATAATATCTAATCAATAGCAATGTGTTTATTTATGTATGCATGCTGTTTTGTGCCAAGACACCAAGTTTTTTTTTTTAGTTTTTTTTTATTAACACATTGCTTTATCCCAAATTAAGGACTTAAAACACATTTGGCTGCCAGTCTGCATACACTTTGCCCACAGTGTGTACACATCAGCCAGAACTCCTCTCCCACTTCTTCAAAAACAGTGGAGTTATATCAAACTGAGGCACCAGGAGAAATGCTAATGTGATGCCACCACCACTGATTAAATGTCTCTTCTACCAAAGCTCCAATCCCCCAACCATTCATTAAGGTGGTCCTTTAATTCCTCTGCTCGCGATGATGTCTTGACATTCACTTGGCACCGTTACAGTAACCACCGACCCACTCAGGGAGGAATTATTATTCGACGGTTAAAAATAATCCAGCCAGAGAAAGCTGATGGCGCCTCCTACAGGACAAACAGGTGAACTCACCGTATCCCTGCTGCTGTGGTGGGTATCCCTGTTGACCTGGGTACTGCTGCTGGGGAGGATAGCCCTGCTGCTGGGGAGGGCCTTGCTGGTATGCTTCCTGCTGTTGGCCATACTGGGTATTACCTTCAGGGAGGGGGTAACAGCAGGCAATGTGAGGAACGTGTCGACAACGGCAACGCAGACGCACACACACTGAATGATTTTAACTAAGAGACCAATTTCTTAACAGATGCTGGACTGATATTGACTTTTTAAGTCAGTGTCCAACCAAGTAAAGTCTAATCCTCTAAGTTTGTAACAGAAATGGAAACAAAGATGCTTTCTAATTCAAATCTATAAAGGTGGATGTCTTATACATTATGAGCAAACACACTGGAGGACAGTATTAGGGTCAAACAGATTCTCTTATTGGTTATGTGTCAATGTTGTGATTGTCAACTGGATTCACTACAACCCACATTAACCCAGAGACTCAAACCTCAAGACCTTTAATTTATACTATCTTGTATTTGAACTAAAATATAATCTAAGTATGATCACATGTAAGAGATCCAGTTACATTAAGAAATGCACAACATAGTGGTCTTTATGGCAGCAAATTTTGCACAGCATCATTTGGCTGGATGAAATTTCTTTATTTAAAAAAGGAAAAAGGGAAAACATTTGTGTTTGAAAAGGTCAAAAGGAAAATAGTGTAGTCAGTAGAGGGGAAAAACAAAACAAACAACAAAAAAGTAAATGTTAATTGGACAAAGAAAGAGAAGGAGGTTTTTTTTTCAATGTCATTTTTTTCCTAATCTGTGATCCTGGTGATAATAGCAGCTCTAAACAGACCAACATGAAGGAAACCTGCAGTTTTATTTCAAGGAGGATGCACAAAAACACTGTGGTGGTGGTGTTCTATAAATTACCGTATTTTCCGGACTATTGAGCGCACCTGCCAATAAGCCGCTGTTGAATTTGTTGAAACAGTTTCATGTGGTCCACTCTGTCCGGGTCTGATGTGGCGAGGCTAAATGTATCGCCGGCACAGAGCTTGCTAGCTTGTAAAAAGCTAACGAGCTTCGTGCCGCTGATACATGAGCCACACCGGTGTTTAAGTTCAAAGCGTCAGAAAAAAGTAGTGGCTTATAGTCCAGAAAATACGGTAAATATTTTCTGAGAGTGTCCAAAATGTGTGCGTTTATAATAAAAAAAAAAAGAAAAAAAAAAGAAAAAAAGGCAGTCTGCTTCACATCAGCGGACACAAGTTGTATAGAAGTAGCCTGTCGGTATTAGGTTTCACATAGTATTATCAAAGGAGAATGTGAAAGAGTAGCTTTTTACTTTACCTCGGGTTTCACCATGAGGACTTAAATCAGACTCTGTCCCTGACTTCTCCATCGTACCAACAGGTGTCATGACTCGGGGGGACATTACAGAACTGGGTACGTCCTGACTCATGATTGGACTGCGGGACTTTTGTGAATAGAGTGCACCTCCGACATGTGGATGTTTCCTCAAAAATCAGACATGGGTATTCTGTCTCGCTTTTAATTTTGATTTCCCCAGAAAATAATGAAGAAACTGAATTTTTGGGCTTTTGTCACAGTCTCTTTACATCATTTGTGTTTTAACACAACTCCTGGGTTTTATTTTGTTTGATGGGTTTTTCTCCAAGTGACTGGAGGGTTTCTCCTACCTTCTGAGGCTCCCTGTCCTGCGTGACTGTACTGGTCCCCATAGTAGTCTTCCTGCCCTGGGTACTGCTGAGGGGGTCCTACATACACATACACACAACATACACACAAGTAGATTCAAGGTGTTGTTGGATTGGTTGTGTGAGGGGAAGAGTAGAGAGGGATGGATTCCTTGCCACTAGCTCTTGTTAGAAAGCTCTCTTGGTCACTTGACTAATTTTATAGCGGCTGGAGGCTTTAGGTTACATCTTTAGTCATCAAGATGTCTGTGAGCTACAGAAGTGGAAATAGAGGAAATTGAGAGGAACAAGAGTAAGAAATGCAGGAGGGTGGGTTACGGAGAAGAAAGACCAACACTCACAACTTGCACACGTTAAGAGACACACTCTGAGGGGTATACCTTGCTGCGGGGGTCTGTAGGGTGGCATTGGCCTCTGTCCCATGACATGGTTCCCTTGGTTGACCTGGCCCATCATGCCCATTGGGTTCTGTTGTCCTTGGTAGTGCTGTCCGCCCCCACCAGGAGGCATGTTATACTGCTGTGAGGGAGGCTGCTGGTGCATCATAGGGCCTGTGGTACACCAACAATGATCTAATTCTCAAACTGAACGGGTTAGATGAGCCATACCAGCAGTGCGTGTCTTTTCACGTACAACGGTAAAGGAGGAAATAATGCACTAGTAAGTGGAAACTAACAAACACACTGTTTTACCTTGATTGGGCTGCATGTTCATGTTTGGACGTGGCCCATAGTTTCCCATGGGTTGGCCCTGGGTCATGTTCATTTGGCTCTGAGCTGGTATGCCCTGGGAGGAAGGGACGGTGTGATTGTAACCACCCATGGAGCCATGGCTGCTGGGGGGCATATTCATAGAGCCACTGGGCATGTTAGGGGGTTGGTTGGGGCCTGGGCCAGGACCTTGCATGGGCATGTGATTAGGCCCTGGAAAACAGCAGCAGAGAAGATTTATTATTCTTTGGAAAAGAAATTAAAAATGATTAGTGAGTAGTAAATTAGAATTTCCACTCAGTCCTATCACACAGTAAAATATGCAATGTGCTGCTTTGAGGAAAAACTACAATCTGATGCTGAAAAAGTAGGATCTTCTTAAGGCTGAATAAGGAAAGACGTCTGTTAACGAGAGGCATGAACACACACAGAACATCTCGGGGACTGAAAGTGATTAGATCAATCAGACAGGGACTGGATATGATCAGGTTCGCATTGTGATCAGATCTTAGTCAAATGAAAATGTAAGCTGTACATTGAAGATGCAGCCTCGTGTCCCTTAATCTTGCATGAGCCATGTTTGTTTACATGTCATCCAGCATAGTCTAATTAAGTGTGCTCATTCAGTTTGGATCAAACTGAGGCCACAATCCATTTTACAACCAGGTAGAAATGCAAAGACCCAAGAACCAAACGTCAATATCCAGATACAAATCACATATTTATGTGACACCTGTCTAACATGTGTGTTTGCATCTTTCTTCCATTCCTCTTTTTCAATATTTAAAGCAACTAAATATTTCAAATGTATCTATAATAAATCTGGATTACTTGCAATAGCCAGCAACACATTCACTGAGCAGGAGCTACAAGACTGATCCAAACTGGCCACAATCCTTAAGTGGTACATATGGTCTAAACATCTAAATAACTAGTTATACTGAGTCATTTCACTCAGTTTTGAGCAAGAACCTTTAGAACAAAAAAAATTCATAAATATAAAAGTCTTCTTTTAAGGAGAGTCACAATGTAGCAGGTCAGAACTTCCTGTTGTAAAACTTCAATAGATATATGAAAACTAATGTGAGTGGTGGCACTGAAGTATATCCTACTACTGCATACAGCTGGTTTGTAATATGGAGCATTTGTGTTTTTTTGGTCCCAAAACACATATCCACTGTCTTAGCCTAACATATTAAAGTGTGGTTCTAATGCTCATACAAACTATGGTACTTCAGTAGGAGAAAATAACCACAATTAAATGGAGAGCAAGTCCGAGACCACCACAGCTGGCAAATGGGTGACATCATCCTTCAGCAGAGCGACCTCCCTCACAGTTCTGTGGTGTTGCTAGGCAACCCAAGTGAGACAGGAACTGAGGGAGACGGAGACAGAGAAAAGAGAGAAGGACAGAGGAGGGAAGTTGAGGTGGGGAGAAGGGGGTCACTTACCAGGCATCTGCCCATTCATCTGGTTCTGCATATGTGGTGCTGGGGGGCCACCGCTGACCATACCCTCAGAGGGCATGTTGTGACCATGAGGAGGCTGAGCGGGGGGTCCACTTTGGTTCATCCCACCAGGGCCCATGGGCATGTTTTGAGTGGGCGGCTGTAGGCACACAACACAGACACAAAAATACACATCAGCTGTCTAGAAACACATCTGAGCCTGGCTCAAAAGAGAAAACACACTGATGAAAGCAAAGATGTTCATATTATAACTGAATGTAACTTTGAAGTAACCTACTCAATCAAGGATGACAACTAAAAAACATCACTATATCATTTACATTTGAAAAAAAATATGTGCACAAAACAAGCTCACACTGTCGTGCATCCATAAAAAACAACTACAATAGGTTATCAGACAACACTGATTCCTAAAGGCTGCATTGTGTTTGTACAGAACATCAATAGCATTAGGTGACTTGCACAAGACTGAACAAATTAAAAATAAATATATATAGTTACAGTCTTGCAGCATGATGCAAGATCTATGGCTTTTTGTTTGGATGGAGTCCACACTTTCCATAACTTTACTAACCCTGCCAGAGTTATTTTATCAGAGTTAAAAATACTAATCATAAGTGAAATGGGACAGATGGTCTCTTAGTACAACCTGACAGTGGCTTATTAATGCAATATTACCACAGTGTCGCTCTTTAGAATCCTTCATCTTTATTTTTGTTTAGTGTGTGTTTATGTTTTATATCAGGTGATTTACCTAAACAATATCTGAAAGGGTTGCCTTATGGGACAAAAAAGTCACACAGTAATACACAATTCACCCACTCAAAACAATCAACAAAAGGACCAATACTCACAGCAGGTAGGAGAGACTGCATGTTCTGATTGGAGTCTGCTATCGTGGCCAGGTACACTAAATTTCTGTGCAGCATCTGTTGATACCTGGGTAGATGGGGAGTCATCAGTGCAGGCTTTGAGCCATTGTGAACTCAGAAATTATTCTAACATGAGAAAAGAGTAGATAACTTACTGTGAACACTCTGCTGTTTTGCCTTTACTCTGAAAGTCCATTATGCACTGGATGAGCTGGTTGTTTTCATCCAACAACTGCAAGAGCAAATGCAGATATTTTCTACATCATGTGTGTTATTTATGATAACACAAATAATATATTGCGAATCATTTGGTATGCTTAGTCTTTAGCTTGCTTGTGGTTATTGTGTCGTAAATTGCAAATTAGGGGGGGCGTTTAGTGAAATGTGAGTGTGCGTTTCTAGCTAACAAAAGACGCGTCTTGCTAGCTAGCTGTCGCCAGCTAACAGAACTACAGGCCTCCATTCATCTAAAATACAATTATACGTTAGTCCGACAAATCAACCAAAGACCCATCGTCTACACGTGGCGTCCTGATTCCAGGGAGGTTCATATTCACCGCGCTTTGACCCTGTAACATTGTCCACGATGTACTCACAGTTGGACTCGGATGGGCACTGCTACATTGATTATCTCAGCAGCTAGCAGCGTCTGATAGCATAGCCTCCATTCTGCGACGCGCTAAAAAAGATGAATTACCTTTTGTATTCCAGCGGGTGTTATATCACCTTTCCCACGCTGCCTGTGAGGTGCAAACGCCACCGACATGGTGATAGTGTATGAAACTAAAGTGGACTACAGCATAAAAGTCAAAAGTAGATAACACACTGAACAAATCGGTACAACTCAGCTCAAACAGAATACGATGCAATTTCGTAATGCAGTGGTCCGTTTTGGGGGGGAAGCAAAACATTTAAACACATAGTTGATGATGAGCCTTCATTTTAGTTACACACTGACCGACAATATTAAAGTTTCCTTAATATAAATCACAATATCCGTGTATTTTTATTCATATATTTTAAAGTATTCACGTTTTCACTTAATTGAATTACAGTTTTACCTGTTTCTTATAAAGTGGAACAGTCCGGAGCCAGACCAAAATACTATGGGAATCACACAGTCGGAGCTTTATTATTTATCTATGAAAGCAGTATTAATATCGCAGACATACTGTGCAATAATAGTTAATAACAGGGTTTATTAGGTCTTCTTTCTTGTGTTTGAATTCATCTTTCATTCACCCCATTCCCTATTGGCCAACCATCACACAATCATATCACATAAATGCATAGAAGAGATTACATTTCATATTAACCAATTATGTATTGTAACTTCTAAATAGAAATATCCGTCTCGGCGATGAATTCTGCCAATAAAAATATGCAGTTTATTGAATTATAATCACAAGTTCTCTCTAGCGGGATCTACTTTTAGTATCGCCGCAGTTCAGAGGTCACGCACATGCGCTGTTTTCATTAGACAGTGTGAGCGGCTTGTTGCTAACTAGCTGAATCATTTAGCAGTGTATTCCTCTTTTACTTGTGATTGTAAGTGTCTTGCAGGGCAATGGCGGCAAGATATGACAGAGCTATTACTGTCTTTTCCCCTGACGGTCATCTTTTTCAAGTGGAGTATGCACAAGAAGCTGTAAAGAAAGGCTCCACAGCGGTAAGGCTTAAAATGAAACTAATGCTAACGCTAACGTTAGCAACATGGATGTAGCTAGGTTAGCCATCATTTTAGCTGTTAGCTGCAACTCTTGTTATTTATGGATTTACACAATTATGTTGTTCACCGCAGTCTGATAGACGCGAGACTACGTTCTGCTCTCACGAGTTCGTTAAACTACTTCTGTGTAACTCCGACTCGTAGTGCATAAAATAATAAGTTGATGAAAACCAATAGCAGGTATTGTTAGCAAGCATATTGTCGCTGTGTCACTCTCACAGTAGTTTCAGTTTTGATGTGATGATATCGAGTAACATTAGTTCAGAGAAATAATGGTAGATTTTTGCGCGGATAACAAAGTTGAATAATGCCTATATACACAGTAAATCTTAGCAAAGACGTGGAGTTATGTCAACATGACAAGTCTTGTGCACTGGAAGCATACAGTCTATGACTGAATGTTTAATCACATCCACACTTACAGACAACGTGTTGTAATGATTTGTGTAGGAAGTGCTTGAAGCCTTAACATCCAGCGGACCCTTTTATTATTTAATGTATGGGTATGATTGCTGAACTATGCCATACAAAACTTTAGAGATATTTTTTTAACCGGGTATGATTACTGTTATGAAGTAACTTCGGCTATAATACTCAGACCTGCTTTCTCCATAAACCTCAGCGGTTTAAGGTGTTGTTCTTCCAGGTAACTAAAAATGAAATCTCGTAACCCCCTTGTCTGATCAAGCCTACAGTCTGTTGGTTTTGAATTACTATTTTGTATTTCAGTACATCATCAAAGTATCCAGTGTTGCGAATATTAAGAAATTAACTTAAGATGTTTTTCTTTTTTCTGTACAGGTGGGAATCAGAGGCAAAGACATTGTCGTCCTTGGCGTGGAGAAAAAATCTGTTGCAAAGTTGCAGGAGGAAAGGACCGTCCGCAAGATATGTGCGCTGGATGAGCATGTCTGCATGGCATTTGCAGGTACTTTAAATAACTAAAATTCTTTTTAAATCTCAACAATACTTTCACTATTTAACATAATGTGGTAGATATCAATATCACAAATAAGTAATTGTCACCTAAATTCCTTGTTGTATTTCCTTTTCCAATATTTTAAGGTCTGACAGCAGATGCCCGTATTGTGATAAACAGAGCTCGGGTTGAGTGCCAGAGCCACAGGCTAACAGTTGAGGACCCCGTCACAGTGGAATACATCACACGCTACATCGCTACACTGAAACAGGTATACAGCCTTCTAACTTCTTGTTTACTATTAATTTATTACAAGACACCTGTAAGCTGTCATATTCTGATTACTGATTGGTTATTTATTTATGAGGATGTATGAATGAAGTCTCAACATTTGTCATATGCAGCGCTACACTCAAAGCAATGGTCGCAGGCCATTTGGCATTTCTGCGTTAATTGTTGGCTTTGACTACGATGGAACTCCCAGGCTGTATCAGACAGACCCGTCCGGAACCTACCATGCCTGGAAGGTCAGTTAGTTTTCTCTATGTATGTCATGTTTTCTTGTTGTACTTGCTAAACAATTACAGTGACTAAAAGGATTAATTAATTATTTATTTTTGTGTTTTGCTCCTAAAAAAATCAGGCAAATGCAATCGGCCGTAGCGCAAAAACCGTGAGAGAGTTCTTGGAGAAGAATTACACAGATGAAGCCATTGCTGGGGACAATGAGGCAATCAAGTTGGCTATCAAAGCTTTGCTTGAGGTAAGGTCACATTTTTTGACTTGTTGTGAACAGCTACATCTGGAAATCTGAATAATTACTAAAGTACTTAACAGTAGGATTACCGCACTGACGTACAAATAATTATTTTGAAGGGTTTTTTAAACTTCAGGAATAATGTGAAAAAAATTAGTTGGAGAAGTTTCACTTTTAATATATTCATGTCTGCTGTGGTTTGAATTTAATAGAGATTTGACATGATCAAGCTTCACCAACTGTTGCCAGATAAACTGAAGAAGACAGAAGACCAAAATTTAGCCTTGTAAATAAATACATATATAAATAAAGTAACTTGCTAAAATTACACTGTGTAAAAAGGCCTTAAAGCAGTTATGTATATGTTAAAACAAACTATTTCTAAATTGCTTTCAATAATCAATGAGTTTTTTCCTCTGGTCACAGGTTGTCCAGTCAGGAGGAAAGAATATTGAACTTGCTGTTATCAGACGGAATCAGCCACTGAAGGTAATCCCAGATTTTATTTTGGCCATTGTATAGTTTCCTCATGTTTAAAGCCTGAGCTAAAAGGTCACCGATTTTATCTGTTTGCAGATTTTGGAGTCCAAGGAAATTGAGACCCTGGTGGCTGAGATTGAGAAGGAAAAAGAGGAAGAGGCAGAGAAGAAGAAGCAGAAAAAATCCTCTTGAAGCAGTTAACTAAAGTTTTGTCTTCATTGCACTTGGATTACAATAACATTTTTGGGTTCCAAATACTATTAAGTTGCAGAGGATTTAATCATTTATTTCATCATAAAGAGCTGAAGCATAACTTGAAAATCTGCTGATGTTGCTTGAATGTCTTTTTTTATGCATTTCTGAGTGATGCTGTACCAGTTGCAGGGAATAACAAGTTCTTATACTTCCAGCTATTGAGTCGACTGATGTGTAAACATACACATGGATCTCAAGTTGTGCTTCAGATCTTAAACTATGCTTACAAGATCTTTTTTTATCATTCACAGTATGGCTCAGATGGTGATGGTGTTCACACATGTTGAAATAAACTGTGACATTCAGAACCATAATGAAAAGTGTCTGTTTGAGTGTTATAATCAATACCATATGGCTTTACCAGTCGAAAATAGTGAGTTGAATTTGTGTTAGCAGTGATGCTTCAGTTTCTTTTAAGATGGTTTTAGAGGGACTTTAAAACATCAGACCCATTATTGATTATTCTACTGCAAAGCGGCTACTGTGATAAAGATGACTACAGTTTAAAACTACTAGCAGCAGTAAAGTGTGTGGCTATAAAGTGTAGTGTTTTCCATTTATCAGCATTCTGTCGCACAGACCTGGAAACGGGGGATGGGGGTGGGGTAGCTTAGATTGCTTTATGAAGTGCTCACCTTTCCCTCAGTCATTTAAAACAAATTAGTGATGAGCGAATGAAGTGTCTAATGGTGGCCCAACGAGACCCCTTTTTTTGCCTCTCCTTTTTTATTTCACCCTAAATTCGCTTATCAAGCAACCGCTGCTCTGAATTCTCAACGACACAATTATGGCCGGCGGTGTGGTAGGGCTGCTTAATGGGATCCTGGCCTCAGACCCCAGTGGGAACTTTCAGTGACTTTAATCTGGAGCCCTTTGAAAAGTTGTGCCGTGCTGTGCTGAAGAGCCCCGGGGGTTCCCTCTGACTCTCACCAAAGACATAATGGTGAATGGTAAAGTCCTTCATTTAGAGTCATCTCCCCAAGTCAGGATTTCCTGAGTGGGTGCCCTGGCTGCCTTGACTTAGAGCAATTGCACTTTGTGTTGTTTGTGAGTCTTTGTAGGTTGGATGTTCAGGCAGATGTCAGAGGATTAATTAAGTTACTATACATTATGGCATTAAATCCTAGGACTGCAATAATAATAACTGGGTTTGTATAACTCACTCTTGGCCATTTTATTCCTGCACTAATTGCCTCTCACTAATGTACTTTAAGTCGTAATTTGACATTACTACATTGTCACAGCCATTAGTGCATTAGTGTGTCGGGGCTTAGATTGTCGACAGAGAGGTGCTGAATCCACTGGACGACAAATCAAGCTATAGGTAAACTTTAATAAAGTTCATTCTGGGTAATCCTCTAGCTACAGAGGTTATCTGATCCATCTTGTCAATAAAGCAAGAGCAGCTTATTCTGTGCTGCTGCTAAGACTCCTAGTCTTTTGAACTGCTTGTGGGAAGAGTTTTTCTTTTTCTTTTCTTTCTTTCTTTTTTTTTTTTTTCACTGGCATTGTTGTTGCCCATAATCAGCACTACTGTGCCTCAGGACAAAGTCCATCTCTCTCATCGCTGGCTGCTGCTCATCATTAATGCAGAAAATAATGGCTTCACCAGAGGTCATTGACGGAGGAACGAGGCCCGAGGACATGTACTCTCCAAGCAAGAATGCACACCGCTGCGGGCCGTCGACAGTGCGTTGTTTTGTATGCACACAAACACACGGCTTACAGGCCAATTGCGCATACACACAGCACACACTATATTCAAGTGAACACGTAACAGATTAAAAAAAAAAAACACAATCCAATCCTCACATCTCTCTATCTCTTGATCTGTCATGCACATGCACTTTAGGCAAAGTGTCTTCTTATGTTGCAGTTAATGTAGAACAAAAACTGGGTGAAAAAACCCTCCATGTGTTTGGATCTGGTTTAAGCATTTGGTTGTATCTAACACCAGTCGTCTGACCCTTTTCCAGTAATATTCACCACTATCCGCTCTTGCTGATTTCCAAGTCATAGGCTGATTTCACTTTGAGGATCAACGTTTTTGTCATTCTAATGTGCCACCCTGTGGCCATATTTCAAAGTATGCCCCTCCTGGGATGTTTAAAAATTGTCAGTGCAAAATGTCCTTAGGTCCAAATAAGGTAGCGGCTTCAAGAGTAGCAGCACACAGGCACTTGCCTCCCTGGGGAACCAAGGTTACATTAGTCCAATGTAAAGACTGCCTCACATCTCCTGCTGAATAACTCGAGGTGTTATCACCTCCTCTACCAGCAGAGCGCAGTGTTGCATAAAAGCAGTTCCCCATCATATCGCTTACACTTTCCCTCACTTTTTGTCCTACAGATTGACAGCATGACTCCTCTAGCAGAACAGTGAGCAGAATCTACTGGCCACTGACATGTTTTTGTCTCTGTACTTTAAACACACAGACACAAAGGCTCTCCCAACAATTGAATCCATGGAGGGAGAGTTGTTTTGCTTAAAAATTGTCAGATGAAAAAGCAACATTGCTTGTGTCCTCAAGCTATGGCCAAGCTGTCAAAGTGTGTTGGGTCATAAAAGGCTACGCTCTCAACACTGTCCCTTTTCTGCTTGTCACATGTCGACAGTTACACACATACACTATTTGTGTATGGCGGATTTGCCTGCCTCCACTAATGCCCTTTGGCTCTTTGCATCAGTATGAAGTAAAGTTTGGGCATATTGGTGTACCGGGTTACACATCCATAAGTGATCCAAATATGTTTTCTTTTAATGTTCTCTTTTAACTTCTAGCTCCAGGGATATATTTTGAATATCATTCTATTATCTCATATCACACATCTTATCTCCTCTGTCCTTAAATCTCTGTCCTCTTTCTCTCTCCCCTCTCTCTCTCTCTTGCACACATTGGTTTTCAACTGTTTTCTTCTTGAACACACCCTCCGCTCTTATCATCATCACACAGAGCAACACATACAGTTGAGTAACAGATACCGCCTTCGTCTCTGCTTGTCATTACCTTTGTGTCCTCCGAAAGGTGCTGGAATACTAACAGTTTGTGTGAAGAGACTAAAGGCATGGTTTTGAGTTACCCCTCAAGAGTCACCTGTCAGTGGTTTTGTCTCACAGAAGAATACAAGTGCATCCTTCTCTAATTGAAAGTAGACACCACTGGGCTCGAAGGAGAGGAGGAGGAGAGACGGAGGGAACAGGAGGAGACGTGGTAAGGCTCCAGCAAAATGAGAGGGAGAGGCAAAAAGGAGCAGACAGAGCTAAAATAAACAATTCCCAAGATGCTGCGGGCCAACAGCAAATGGCCCTGGGGCTTCGTGGCCTCTCAGGGCCGTGGCAGAAGCCAGTCACACACATCACATAGCATTACTCGGGATGGGGTTACAGGAAAATGTCAGCCGACGCATAAGGAGGAACCATCGGCCCATAGGATAATTCGATTGCCTGAGGGAGGTGCAATCTTGCATTCCCACGATTCCTCTCTTTCCACCCACACCCTCTTTTCATTGTATTTTTGAATCCATTTTTCCTTTCTCAGTTATTTAATGTTTTCAATTCTGCTGTTTGCTCTGGTAGCCACGTATATTTACAAATGTCCTGCGCTGTTGCAAATGGAGGTTTCTGCCGGGGTTCCTGCAGTGGGCTGCTGCAGCACGGTTTCTGTGAAGCCTCTTCCTCGTCTAGCCTCATGGGAATTTCATGGGCCATTGGTTTGTGGTGTGGTCTCTCATATCTTGATTTACAGCCTGATCTTTGTCAAAACAGTCCCCCCACTTGTATTCATACACCCTAACAGTGTTGTGAGTTACATGTTGTATCACCGGTCATGGAACAAATCATGTCCCTTCGAGTCTTGCTCCTGTGGCAGATGCAGTCAAGACAGAGTAATGTGGAAATGAGTCACTGCATATTGTATATCTAAAGCAGATGTTTTTCTGGTTTCAAATCGTCTGTTTTACATGATCTCTATTATACAAATGTTGTTCCACCTTGTGTCTTTGTGCTTCTAAGAGCACCGAGATGCTGTGTGTGTGTGCGTGTGTGTCGGTGCATGAACATGCAGCTGCATATATGCGCGTGCATTAGATAAAGACAGAGAGAAGGATGGAGAGAGCAAAAGAAAGAGACAGCGGGAGAGTTCAGCGCAGATATCTGAGTGCGTCTGACAGAGAGGACAGCCCTGGAGGCAGGTCCCAGCCCTTCAGCACCGAAAATGACACATGACTGCTTTGACTTTTGTCATCCCCTGTCTCCCTACGCCCCCAAACCCAAGCCTCCAACAAACACCGAGGCTAGCGTAGATACACACACTCAAAGACACACAGTCACACACTGTATACTGCTTAGATTACATTATCTTTATCCCCAGGACATGAGCCCTCCTTGTTGGATGACATTTGGGCTTGTGCAGCACTAAGGTTACCTTTCTTTGCCCCTGAGTTAAAGATGCCTGTCTGCAGCATGCATTCGAAATGAAGGACGGGGAAAAAATCAGATGAGAAAGATTTCCAAAAGCACTTTGATCAGAGGCATCAACAGTCACGCACAAACTTGTTAAGCAGTATGTAAATTTGGGCTGATACTGAATAAAGTTGCCAGAATGGCATGAATCCATTGTGCTGCGATGATCAAAATAAAAGAGGGCTTCATATGCTGGAGGGCAAGAAAGTCACAGACATGAAGGTTTTTTTCCTTCCTCTTTTTTTCTACAAAGGGGCTGATGGGATGCAGAGAGGAGAGAAGAAGGGGAGGGAAATGAAAGATAGGGGAAAGCCTGGAAGGATCTCAATCTAAATTAGCCGAGTAGAAGGAAGACTGTGCTGAGTGAGACATATAATTAAAACCAAAGTGATGAAAACATCAGCACTCATTCACTCACTCGCCAGATGAATTTCTGAAATTGCTGCGAGGATGATCTGAAGATGATTCAAAGCTAAAGGTAAATCTCACCTATTGTTAAAGCACACCCATCTCTCATTTGCTGGGTTTTCTCTCACCATCTTTCTTCTTCCACCTCCTCTGTCCCTGTTTCTTTATCCCTCCCTTGTTCCCCTTTTTCTCTCCGACTGACACCCTGAGATGAATAGATGCTGTCACCGAGACTCTTGTAGCCTGTCAGTTTTTAAACAAACAGTTAGCAAAAGGATCACTTTCACAGGAAACCTCCCAGTCTGAGATGAGGTTATCAGCTGATGCCTCCTGAAGACTCACCCTGTGATTAAAGCCTGAGCTCACACACGATTTCATTTTATGCCTCATCATACTGTACTCCTTTTAATCTCTAAATTTACAAGATTGTGTTCGTACTTGTCCCGCGCTTCGTCCCCGATGCTGAAAGTCGTATGTATTTTGGCAGCTTGCATCTGTAACCAAATATCTCTGGCAGTCAGTCAGAGAGAAAGCCTCCTAACTGAGTGCCCTTCCTCTCTCCCTCCAGTATAGTGTACCTCCAGTAAATAAGTCCTCCCGACAACAAATGTCCCTGCACTAAAAAGGCCCCTCAAAAAACAAGCCTGACTTTTGTGAGAGAGAGGAAAAAAATAAAAAAAAATCAGCCCCCTCAGGTGTGTTCCCTCTCACTCCTCCTCCTCCTCTCTGCACCTGCACTGAGTTTCTCAATGCCTCTGTGTGTCTCTCCACACAATGGAGACAGTGCATAGCCTCTGGCGCCTCTCTCCAGCTGAGAGCCACCTCTCTCCAGAGGACAGGAGAGGAAAACTGCCAGCACTAACAACTGATCCTGGCAGATAAAGGAGCAGATAGGCGAAGAGAGAGTGCCTTGGACAATACTTGCCTCGCCCTGGTCGTCAGTGCTGCTTACTTTACTTCTGAGATCATCACAATGTTGCGACTAAATAACGACGAGGAGGCTGAACAGACATCATTTTGCTTGAATCCTGTATTTTTTGAATCCTAAATATTTATTAGTTTGACCACAACATGCTTTCACTTGACGCTTTGCACAGCACAGCCTCTGGAAAACCCCCTCATATTGATTCAATTTGTGACCTAAACTGTATCCGTCACCATCAATTGCGTCAAGGCTGCTCCAAACACTGGGCTGTTTAGGCCTCTGTTAATGCGCTGTAATGTAGTAGTGCCAGGCCAGATGACCCAGCACCAGATCAGTGTACCACTCACACTCCTGAGGGCAGCTAACTGGAACAGCAGCGAGGCTAGACAGCCATCGCAGGTCGCCCAGGCCACAGCTGGGGAAGCCCTGGGCCAGTGTGGTGACCTGATGTGATTAAGTGTACATCCAGCTGCACGGAGGGGATAATACATTGAAATACTGCTACACCTGAAGATTTTTTATTTATTTTTTTTTTTTGCAGCGCTCTCTCTTTCTCCAGTTTCTTCTCCAGTCCAGTGTGTGTGGTCTTTAAGAGCCAAACTCCTGGTATTTGTCCTGAGAAAGACCTTGATAGGAATGGGGTCTGAGAGCGAGTGCTTATTTTATTCTCTACCATGCTGCTGCAGGCTATGGCTGTATTAATGCAATGGCAGGGATCTTTGAAGTTGTGACTTTATGAGACAAAAGCTAATTTCCTTTCCTTTGTTCATTATCGAGAGAGACTTCCAGCCGGGCGGAAAGCATGCTGTGCTAATTATTCCATTCATGAGTCGTCTCTAAAGTATGTAATGGATTTCACTGGGCTTTTCACAGGTAAGCAGGGCGATATACACACTTCTGTCAACATGCTGGTTTAGAGTGATTATACCTTTTAAATTTATTTAATCCTCACTGGATAAAGACGAACAAATCTTCAAGAAACAGCACCATACTGTACGCAGAATCAAATGACTTCGAGTAGAATAGACGCGTAAGTTCAGGTTTCCAGGTTGCAAGTCGGCTGCGAGTGAACTTTAAATCGGGGCTGATGCGTGGCCACACTTTCTGTGATGTCTCAACAAATATATCCTCCGCAGACTTATACGACCAAAACCACTTTGCAACTCATTAAGATCTGAACCCAATTTCACAAATGAGTTTCAGAGTTTGTGGGGCCAAGTTAGGCATGTGACATAATGGGATTTCCATCTTTCCCTGAAACAGAACTTGGCAGAGCATGAAGGGAAAAGCAACATTTCACATTCCATCTTCGCCGGCGTACCAGGATGCCACCCACAACACCTGAGCACTCCCAATCAGCGAGATGTGTGTGTGTCCTGTCATGGGTGTACGGCGTGTACGCTGCCACTCCGAGTCAGATCAGACAACAACAACAACAAAAAAGGGTGTAGCGGTGATACAAGTGAAGCCATACACCTCCTGCACTGCTGCCTGACACCCCTCCTCCTCCTCCTCTTCCTCCTCCTCCTCCTCTCTCCCCCGCTTTGTTTGTGCTCATTTCATTCCGTGTGCAGCCTCCTGGCAGGCAGGTCAAGGTTTACCCTCGCACCACACACCATTTCCCTCACATGGCGCCTCGGGGAGGAACACTAGAGGCCTGAGGCAAGGGCAAGCCCAAACAGCTCGCACAACATTGCCGCCATCACCACCTCGAACCATACGGATAGGAGGACAGAAATACTCAGCTCACAATCACACAGTTGGATCTTTGTCTTCCTTTTTTTTTTTTTTTACCTCTTTCTCTCAGCACTTGTGTCTTGTATTCTTTATTTCTTGCCTGCCCTTTATCTTATTGTACAGTATTGATTTCTGTCAGTAGTAAGGTATATGTCTATTAACCGACAGATTTAATAGAGCGACAATAGAAAGCTACTCATTTGTTCCCCCCGTAGTGTAAGTGTTCATTTTGAGAGTCTGATACTAACCCTGGCTAGAAGCTAGTGCTGGATTTTTAGCTGTAAATGGAAAACGCCTGTGGGCTTTTCATTTTCTGGGCCCAGACGTTCCCTTCATGGTGTCGGAGCCCTTGTGTTCACAGAGTTCATGTTTTGCTGCAGGGCTTTTTTTTATTTTGTTTTATCTCATAGCTTAGACTAGCAGGGCTTTAACTCCCAGAGGACTCCTGCGTAGCAACAGCAGAGATCAACAAAGTAAGTTTGTTTATGTTGGCTGTGTCCGCATGTTGTCGACTTATACATTTCTCAGTCTCCATTTCCTGCCTCTCCTTGCCCCAGGGGAAAGGAGCCCTCTAATTGGATCTTGTTCTAATTGAGCCTAATACTGGAGCTAACCGGAGTTGGGCCCTGTGGCTAATGAAGAGCTGAATCAAAACTAAGCACTAAAAACTTTGACTCTGTGTGTGTGTGTGTGTGTGTGTGTGTGTGTGTGTCTGCATTTTTTGTTCGACAGGCTGTGAATGCACCATTTCCGTTAAGGATCTCTATTTTTGAAAATTATATTCATTTGTATTTTTAAACAACTAAAAACGAATTATGAGACAAACCAAGAATAGCTTGTGTCTATTTAATTCATCACACAAAGAGTCAGTTGCTAAGACACCATTATCGCCACCTACAGGCAAAAAAGGGTATAGAAATAAACACTTAAACCACCTGCAGGCAATAAGTGTTACTACCGTATTTTCCGGACTATTGAGCGCACCTGTCTTTAAGCCGCTATTGAATTTATTCGAACAGTTTCCTGTGGTCCACTCTGACCAGGTCTGATGTGACGAGGCTAATGTATCGGCGGCACAGGACTAGCTAGCTTGTAAAAAGCTAACGAGCTTCGTGCCGCCAATACATGAGCCACATCAGCTGCAGGGTTCAAAGTGTCGGAAAAAAGTAGCGGCTTATAGTCCGGAAAATACGGTAAATCCTAAAATATATTTAAATAGAAATCAAAGTGACTATAAAACACCACATGCTAGTTTGTGTTTAGCTTTATTTATTTTTCCCCCTTTTGTGATTTGGGTATAAAATGTAGCGTTTCCTGTCAACTGAGCTTAAATGCACACATACTGTATACTCACACACAATTAAATTTTATAGCGCTCATTGCCTGCAGGAAGCATTATTGTCAAAATTGCAAACGTTATTGCTTTCTTTGCCTGTCGGTAGATTGTTTTCATGAAGACATTTTGGCCATAGGAAAAAAAAAAAAGGAAAAACAGGTGTAAATAATTAAATTAATGTTGGCTGAATTCCATTTAGCTGCCTCAGCTTCCTGGTGCTGTACACGTTAGCTCTCTGGCTTACTGCTGCACTTAAACAGAAAAGGCTATTGTTATTTGCAACTCAGTTTTGTGGAAAGTCGAGATGTCTGTTGTGCACATCCTCTACATCTGAACATGAAAAAAAATGGATGTTAGCTGTCTTTCTGAGGCAGACGTTAGACTAGCGCTGCTGGCCTGATGTCACTGCATCTATGTATTCTGGTCTTTCTTTGCATCGGTGCCACTTGGCCAACGTGTGCTGTTGTCATCTGACATACCACAACATCGTCATGCTGTAGCCCTGATGAAAACCCATTTCCAAAGGATTGATTTTTTAACTTGTTCTCTTTTTCCTCTGTCACGCCAAGTGTCAATCCATTGGAAATAAAATGAAACCAAGAATGAAGCCAAGCATGTGCTGCAGTTTCAACAGTTGCGTAGGCAACACAGAAATGGAAATGAATGATGCCAGGTTTGCTGCTAGAGGGCTAGAAAAGAAATGACTTCTCTCTTGCCTCCAACTAAGAGACTATTTTTTCCCTATGTATGTATATATTTACCTGTCTACAAATCATCTTCCCTTCTTACATTGGAGCAGATATGCGTATACACACTTTATGTAAATATACCCAACAGTCCAAAGACATCTGTGTCCAGATTACAGTGTGTTGTTTAATCACTTTGTATGTGTGTTGTGTATAGGAGCATTCAGACACAGAGGTTTCGATTTAGTTTGCATTCATTTGTCAGAATTCAAATCTTACCCCAGGACAAGATGGTTGATCTGTCCTTTTTAATGGATCACTGCCTTGGAAGCAGATTGTAAATTCCACAGCAGACTCCATATGGGTGTTTTTTTTATTTAGCCATGGTCAGACACAAAGTTTGATCACACACACACACACACACACACACACACACACACACACACACACACCAAGCAATAGATATTTTGATTGGACGTACAGACAAAGTCCTTCCTCTGATAAATACTGTTAAATGCGAATCACACGAAAAGTAGAAACAGTTTAGACTTTATTAAACATGTGGGCCAAAACATGAGCAGTTTTTAGCCTGTGAAAAATCTCCACAATTTGGCACTTGCTCGGTAGCCTAACCACATGGGGCTCAACTTAGATTTTGCCTTTTAATTTTGCCTTTTAATTAGGAACTACTTATCTGTCTTAGTTATATTGATTGTAAGTTTTATGCCTTGTTTGCATGGATCTGTGGTTATTTTAAGGAATATTAGCTGGCAAGAAGTGTTACCTGCAGGTGTTGCTGCAGTGACACTGTTAGCCTGTTGCTACCAGAAATAAACACGGGAAGTAAACAGTGTGCGATTACAGGATCCATTATAACTTTCACCTCATCTCTGCTGTTAAAAATCGTACTTGTAAATGACTTTCAACTGACTCTATATGTTTCAAATGAAGACATTGTTGGTTGTTGATCACCAGATTGAGATGTCTCTCTGAGCAGTAGCTGTATAGTTGGAGGCCTGTGAGGCGCAAGCTAATGCTGCACAGTGTTAGTGACTACCACCAGAGGGGGGTTGGGTGGAGACTCAACACTCCAGGTAGACTGACTTGCACCCGCCTCAGGCACTCTGCCATGATTCGAGGAGGAGGAGGGCACGGTAAATGGTTCCAGAGCAAATATAGCCTTCCAAGCCTCTTGCCTCCAGGATGTAGCCCAGAGGCCAATAGGAAGATTGGAAACAGATGAAAGAAAGAAACTTAGGTGGGGCTTTTAGTTGCTCTTATGAAACCCAGCTTTACAATGTGAGACACATTTAAGACTCAATAAGCAAAAGCTGCTTTTTTTTCGGGTATGAACACTCAGACATGTGTAGACCTGAGAGGATATGTGTGTGTTTCATGGGCTCATACTCATTTAAGAGTGGGGCTGCATTGCCTGAGTAGCCCTCCAGCTCTTGTCTTGTTTGTTGACTGTATTAAACAAATGGTCAGAAAGCCCATTACTCAGGAGGGAATGAATGGGAATTGTGTGTGTGTGTGTGTCTATGAGTGTACGTGTTTGTTCTTGTGTTCGTGGCCCCGCCCTTGCCCTGCAGGTTTCTCTGGGGTTTCTTGTCACCCCATGTCTCGGAGGTGAGAGGGCGGGTGATAATTGAACACTCTCTGGCACTTTTAACAAATGTATTGAAAGGAGGAATCGAAAAACCTGTTAATGAGATTTCCCTCCTCAAGCGGTGCTCAGGGTTATTTTTCTTATAATTTTCTTAATCTAATGAGTTACTCAAAGTTTATTTTCAAATGTATTTCTCCCACTCACCCTATAGGGCTCCCGTTTTATTAGCCCCCGTTCCTCAGTGGTGCACAAACTTTATTAATAAATCAATTTACAATGCTTTGGAGGAGACCCCTATGGAGACTTGAGCAGTCGGGATCTTTCAAATCGAACAAATTGCAAGACAAGGTCTCGTAGAGCTTTGTATGAATGAATGGACCCACACTGGCACCATACCAAGGTGAACATCTCTGCACTTGGGTTTGTTTACCTCACAAGATGGCTCCTGGCTTCGGGAATGGACCATGAAAATGGCTGCTCTCCTGTGCCTGCAGCACTCTGTATAGATTGGAGTTTTTCATGTGGCAGTTAGGCTGCTGGGATATACACCCCAGGGTATGTGCTCTCATTAAGGCCGGTAGCTCGGGGCACTTTTACTCTGCTTCCTGTGGCCACTGACCTCCTTTTCACCCGTGGGCTTGCAGCTACACCACGGCCCTGCTTCTTGGTCTCCCTGTCACTCCCAACAACGCCCTGGGGTTGTCACATGACTCGAGTGACTCCTGACCCGCTTGGCCTCTCGCAACCCCTCCCCTCCCGTCAACGAGTCAGTTAGAATGATCGCAAGCAGCGTAAGGGTCACATGTGCCCCCCCAAAATGGCGGTTATGTCCTTGGGCTTTTGAAGGAAGAATTTTTCAAGTTGACAGTGTCAAAACATCATGTCAGAAATGGCCAACTTTATGTGTCATCTTAAAGCAGTACAGCTGCAATATTATTCAAGTGGAAAAAAGTTTGAGCGCTACAGTTAAACTAAGCAAGTCATCCATCATTTAAAGGGATGGTAGTCACTGAGAGCAAATTAGTGATCGAAAGCACCTGTCTTGTTGGACCTTTACCCTGAGTTCAAGCAAATACTGAGTCGTGCTGCTCCAATGGATACAAGCGCGATAATAACACTGCTTCGTCACCGTCCTCCCAGAGCCATTTCTGCAGCCATTTCCTTCATGTTGTGGTTCAGTTTAGCCACCAGACACACTAGGTTGTGTCGAAACACCTAAAGGTGATCTGAGATCCCGACCGAGGTAGTTAATCACTGATCAAAAAAACATTACTGTGAACTTGGGGCATTGTAGTGCTGCGCCTGAAGTGTAAGGAGAAATATCAATAAAAGTCCCCTTGATCTTTTTTTAATTGAATGCTAAAAGCCTGATGCTCCCTGTTGCTGCCGTGCTTGGCTGGAGACTTTAAGCCAGTCCTCATTTTCTTTGTCCATTTTGTCAAAAAATCAAGAACAAATTGCCAAATTTTGTGGCCAAAAATGTTACGCTCTCCCCGTACAAGTACGTGAAGCACATGTTTTGAAGAAGTAAGCTGTGGGGTGGCCCGGCATTGCTGATTGGTGGATTGAGATATCAGACCAGTTCTCATCAGCACCACCCATGCTTATACCTGCGGGCGAAACAATTTTGTCCTCCACTAGTAAGCAATTAGATTATATTCAAACACACATACACACAGAGCCTCCACAAACTGTATTCCCCCTATGTAGCATTTTCCCTTCCTCAGTATGACACTTGCTTCCTCCATATGTGTGAGTTTGTGTTAACACAAGGACGTGAGCAGACACACACACACACACATAGATACAGACACACACCCTGTAGGTATAAGGTTCCAGTTGGTATATCTCTGTCTCTAAGCCCCAGTTTGATGCCCTAGTCTCATGGTATCCAACCCCCACTCTTTCTGCATCCCCTCAGGCTTGTGTGTGTGTGTGTGTGTGTGTGTGTGTGTGTGTAAGATGGCTACTGAACCAAGAGGGCATTGTTTCTCTCCAGCGGGGTTTCATAATTGAACGTTCACATTTATGCACACATTCAAATGGATACTAAAAGTAGAAGTGAAGCACGTAACCATATTCCACACTCGAATTATCCACGGTGAAATCCAAACTCGAGATTAAACTCGAGATTATTTTTTTTTTCGTGAGGTATATCGTGCACCGCTCCCACATGCATGAAAATATCTTCGGCGAGGGGGGCGCATGCGGCGCACGAATTGCACATGCACCGATTGGACGCTTTCCACGGGAGGTGCAAACTCAAGTCAGCCTGCATCAGGTTGTGTGTTTCTTAGGCACATGTGTGAGTGAAGCAGGGAAGTGAAAAGACAGCGGGCAGCAGGGACAAACCCGTCAGCCACTCAGATCACATCAGGTCTGTCGGGACACATTGGAGCACAGCAAGCCTGATGGGATATGCCCCCCAGGGGTGCGAAGCAGGCCAGATGACATACAGACACAGGGGCAGGAAAAGAAGGAAGGAAGAATAGAGGATGGCACATCCTGCCTCTAATGCACAATATGCTCTGGTAACATGCATGCAATTATGAATGGTAACCCTGACTACATTATGTACTAATTATACAGTAACACCATGCCATAGCTGCACACTTGCATACAGTCACACATACCGAGGGATGCAAGCACACACACACCTACCCCCCCGAACACACACACACACACATACTTGCATGCGTGCTCAGTGATATCGCCATAAACATGTAGCCTGGATCTCACACCAGATAACCTACATCTTAAACAACACAGTGCATATGCTAATGTGAAACGTGAAGGCATGATGTTTATGAGCTGCACACGATGCATATGCTTCTGCGTGTGGGTAAATGCACAGACACGCTTGGGTACATATGTCCGCAGGGGCAAAATGGGAAATAGACACTTCTCTTCATGCCTGTTCTTTAATTGGGGCATTTATTGTTTTGTGGTGGTGTTTACTTCATTAAATTAAGGCACATTTTAGAAATGCAGCATGTTTCAAGGTTTATATAAGCAAAATTATGCTTTCAGCCATTAAGTTGCAAATTAACATATCTTTATGACTGTGGGATATGCCAGTTGAAGATGCTTTTACATTTTCACACTAATCAACTTGACTTTAACATGTTGGATTTCAGTTTGATTTGCTTTCATCACAAATATTGTTTCCCCCCTCGGCTGTGTGTGTCTGCACGTGTACTTGAGTGGAAGTGTGTTGGTGTGTGCGTGCGAGGGAGTGTGTTCACTTATGTGCTTCTGTTAGTTGTCCATGGCACCTTCATGTCAGCCCCAACTGTTCCCTTTCTAAGGAAATCAGAATATGTGTGTGTGCGCGTGTGTGTGTGTGTAAAGTGGGGGGTGTTACAAGGACAAAATGAACTAATGTTGAATATTCCGTATTGGTTTTACTGTAATTCTTTTCTAATTCTTAGTTTATTCAATTTCATCTCCTTGAGGCTGGTAGGTATGGAAATGAGGTCTGTTCTTTTTTTTTTCTTTTTTCTCTCTTTTTTTTTTTGCCTGTGTAAATTGCAGCTATCACCTCAAGCCTTTTGAACAAGATTACCCAGATGGCCTTGCGTGGTGTGCCTGAAGTTTTATTTTCCTCCTTTGCCTGCTTTTCCTTCTTGGCTGCAGGGGAAAGGAGAGGGAGCTGGGAAGCCTCCTGAAGCCTCTGGGTGAGGCCAGGAGGCAGCAGCTGTGGCAAAGCGAGATCTGGGGGAAGAAGAAGAAGAAGAAGAAGAAAAAGAAGAAGAAGAGTGAGTTGGGGAGGGAGTGCTCGGGGGTGGATGAGGCTGGTGAAGGAGGCGTTGTTTTGTGCATGTGAAGGGGAGGGGGGGGGGCTACGAAAAAAAAAAAAATCTAAAGCTGAGAACACCAGCCATTATAAACACTACCTCCTACCTGGCTTGGCTGTCAAGGGGACTGGGATAACCCTTGGAGAAGTCAAAGAGGGGGCTGGTGGAGTGGGTGCGCTCTGGATGAGGAAGTGGAAGAACTTGGGGGGTGCGTACATGAACATGTGTTTGGAGAAAGGTGTTGTTTGCAGATACAGTGAAGTGTGTCCCAGTGTAAACATGGCATTACCACCATCACCAGGCACTTTAGCAATACTTACAATTCAAACAGCCAGAATCGCACACTTAAATACCGGGATTTGGAGAAAGGCATGATAAATAGCAAACCTCCTGCCCAGGTGATCATTGTTGCAGGAGTGGTGGGATTTGTCATTGGGTTTCCACTCACCGTGCCCTGGACATAATCTGCTGCTGGTTTTCTGCCCCGAGGAAGAATATGATTTTAATATATTAAGGTGGTACAGAGATAGAGAATTATGCAGAGTTAAAGTGTTCACCTGTTTATTATTCTAACATGCAACAGCCTCCATCCACACTAATCTCCAAAAGAACACACCCAACTCCCAGATTGCTGATCTTGGCTTGGAGGCAACAGTGAAAAGAGATTCTCACCTGAGATAAGATGAGGAGAGGAGCAGGAGGAGCAGGAGGAGCTGCATGTATCACTCAAAATATAGAATATTGGAGGAAGTGGTGATGGGGTGCAGCCATGTTCGTCTGCTTCCCCTAAGTGACACCTATCCATCAGACGTGGTGTTAGATGCAAGAGTTTTTAACACCACAGCGGTGATATAACAACACAGCCAGCTCGTGACCCATATGGACAGCTTCTCCCTCATACTGAAGTGTGTTGTCAGATCAAAACCCACCCCTGTGTTATTCTGGTAACAGCTTCTCAGATACTGCTGCCAAAGAGTCAATAGTGGGCTATCACTGTTTATTTTCACTCCCTCGATTTGTTTGTTTTGTTAAGGTTTTGCTCTCCATCATAATGAATCACTTTTTTCATCTTGTTCTTATTTATTCTCATGGCTGGGGGTAGAATGTGGTGGTTGATGAGGGGCTGAAATGAACTGAGCCTTAGCCTTAGCCCGGGGGCTGGCGCATATCTTAGCATAAGTGATGGCCGACCGGAGGGCTAGAGCCTAGCTGAGAGCGCCCCCAGGACAGCAACTCTGACAGATCATGTATTTATAGGTCTGTTGAAAGACCTCTATTGTGTCCCACATAGCCTCAGAGCATGTCTGTCCTCTGTATTATAATAAAGCCGCTGGCCTTACCACTATGATGGATGGGTGGCCCTCGAATGGCAAGCTCCAGAATCATTAGAGCACTCCTAACATGCAGGTCTACCCATGTTAAAGGCTGGCGCAGGGAGGTGTGCTACTGGTGAGCAATACAGTATAGTTGAGACCTTTTAATCAAGGCTAGGTATCCCTTATTAATTCTCAACTGAGGCGGGGAGAGGGGAGGGAGAGAAAAGAAAAGGAGTCAGAGAGGGGGCAGGTTTGCTGATGCTTTTGCCAAAGAATACACTTGCAATTATCTCCGTGGCTTCAAACGCCCTCCAGGTTTTTTTTTTTCTTCAGCAGGTAAGAATGTGGCACCTTTAGCATTTTTCATGTAGCTCCACTGGTCAGATTTCATTGCTGCTGAAAATTTTCGCCAAAGCCAGCATTCCATCACACCTCCGCCGAGCCATGTAGCATCAGCGTAAAAAAGAGTGACGATGAAGGTATAACTGGACACAGCATATATATTTGAAATTTTTTTTTTTGGAGGAACTAATAAAAAAAAAAAAAACTGAAAAGAAAAACAGAACTTGCTTGAATGTGCTTTGCACCCCACCAGAAAAAAACAGCTTGACTTTTCTCCGCCTTAAGCCTCACAAGCAGAGTGGTGTTTGAGCTGTTTCCCAATCTCATGTTCTTCTGTTACCTCTGGAGTAGAATATAAATGATTCCCTCTCAGTGTACAGTGTATGCCAAGGGGCCTGCAGCGACCGTAGTCCGGTCTAAAATTCTTCACTGCAAGCACACCATAATTCAAGGCCTGACTGATAAATAAACAATGGAAAGCACAGCATGTTGTGGAGCACTACCTCAAATCCTCCACTTGGAGCACTGTCACACATTACAGCCCCAGTCACCATGGGGTGAGTGAGGGTCTTATAAAAGCTGGTGTAACAAGATCTACTGTTTTTGACACAGAAGGTTACATGTGTATAACACAGTGCATGATGTTTAACATTTTTAATAAACAGTAAAGATTTATATTGAATAACTGAGTGTTCAGAGAGAGTATTATTTCAAGAAACTAGGGTTGATCAGTTCACCACCTTAGCTTCTTATAATTATCTTATAACATTTGTGGTCCCCAGATGACAAATCCTATCCTATGATCTGCAGGTTTTGAGGCTATGCTATCTGTGCCATTAGCAGGTCGGTGTTTCCATTCACTTTGCAAAATAATATAACTAGTGATGGATTTTCATCAGGATTGATCATGATCATTTTGTTAATTCTTTAACTTTATCTTTTATTCTGTCACCAAGTCATATATTACTTTGTCAAGTGCACTACAAATTGTTAGGTGGACCCACTCCTTGGTGGCATGGTTGTACAGTTAAGTGATTCAGGGTTTGAATCTTTCTGTGTGGAGCGTCCTTCCACCATCCAAAGACATGCCTGTTAGGTTGATCTATTATTCTAAATTGGTCGTGAGTGTGCGTTATTGTTTGTCTCTGCGTATGTTGACCATGCGATAGACTGGCGATCTATCCAGGGTGTTCCCCCTTGAGCAGGGGTGAGCAATCCTGGTCCTCGAGGGCCGCTATCCTGCATGTTTTAGATGTGTCCCTCCTCCAACACACCTGATTCAAATGATCAGGATCATTAGCAGGCTTCTGCAGAGCTTGATGATGAGCTGGTCATTTGAATCAGGTGTGTTGGAAGAGGGACA
>OOFC01033651.1:5184-24859 GCA_900323345.1 Pseudochromis fuscus | reverse complement strand
GAAGCCTCTGTCAGGAGGCAGGCTAGGAACAGGGACCCAGATGCTGACACCAAGGCGAGAGCAGGATTAACAAAAGGTGTTTTAATTATGGCAGAGGTATCCAACACGGCAGGCAAAGGCAAAATCCAACAGACAGGCAGAGATTCAGAAAACCAGGAAAACACTATGGCTATGGCTGTGAAACAAGGACTGTGACACATGAACTACGGCTGAGACCACAAGCGGCGGCTACAAACGAACTGGCACAGGACAAATAGACACATGAGGTTAAATACACTGGGTAACGAGGGTCAATGGATCACAGGTGGAGAGGACAATCAGGGAAGGCTGTGGCAGACAAGACAATCAAGACAGGTGCGACAGGGCAGACAGGAAGCAAAGCTTGGGCAAGAACACATGAAAAACAAGACTATCAAAATAAAACAGGAAACATGGAACATGAACTATAACAAGACATGAAACACAGAACAAGACAAAGACCAAAATAAACCATTGAACTAGAAAAACAAGAGTAAAGACTAAAATAAATGCAAGAAATCATAACTATGAACAAAACTAACTAAAACACATAGAATCATGACACATTTAAATTAAAACTAATATGGAAATTTTCACCAATTTTTCCTAAAAACTTCATGTATTTTTGAAAATACACAAAAAAAAAGCAAAACTGATTTTTGGTTTTAAATAACCTTAAAAACAGCAACAAGAAAACAGGTTTTCACAAAGACTGTAGAAATTATTTACAAATGTATTATTGTTCTTTATTATAATAATAATAATAATAATAGTTGGATTTATACAGCGCTTTTCTAGACACTCAAAGCGCTTTACAGAGACCATTATTCATTCACACCCATTCATACCGGTGGCGGTAAGCTAAGTTAGCCACAGCTGCCCTGGGGCAGACTGACGGAGGCGTGGCTGCCAGTTTGCGCCTACGGCCCCTCCGACCACCACCAAACCATTCATTCAACATTCATATGAGGCAAAGTGGGTAAAGTGTCTTGCCCAAGGACACACCAACAGCAACTGGGAGGAGCAGGAATCGAACCACCGACCCTTCGGTTGGTAGACAGCTGCTCTACCACTGAGCTACTGCCGTCCCCGGCATTCACGTCATGAAGCATGAAAAATAAATTTGACAACAAATGATCAACTGTGTTTTTTTACATGCATAAATACTCTTGTTTCCTCTATTTGACAGTGTCTCTGTGGCTGGAATCACTGTTTCTTGGAGTTCCCACCTCAGGCTGAGTGATGGAGTCTGGATCCGGTGGAGCGATGGAGGTGGTGGCGCTCGGCCGACCGTTCAGCCTCGGGATGCTGTACGACTGCCGCACAGACTCAATCATCACTGGTGAGAACTGAGACCTAACATTAGGTTCTGCTTTCTGTTGGTGGTTCTTCAGACTAGTGACAGAATATTTTGCCTCTTTGAACTGATGGTATGTCGTCACACACCCTCCTCCTGAACCAGGGCTCTCCAACCCTGGTCCTCAGGGCCCCCATCCTGCATGTTTTAGATGGTTCCTCTTCAAATGACCAGGATGGTTATCAGGCTTCTGCAGAGCTGAGGATCAGCTGATCATTTGAATCAGGTGTTGGAAGAGGGAAACATCTAAAACCTGCAGGATGGGGGCTCTGGGGACCAGGGTTGGAGAGTCCTGTCCTAAACTATCTTCCTGAATAGTCCTGCATCTTCTGGATGGGTCCATGTTTATGTCCATCTTCCTGAATGGTCTCACATCTCTGGACTGTCTATGTGGACAGTCTTTTGAAGCACTCCCATAATAATCATTTAAATTTTTATTATGATTTCAAAAGTGAACTAAAGGCTTCAAAGGACCTAATGATAATGTTAAACATCAGGAAATTGATTTGTCTTTTAGAACTGCTGACAGTGATTTATGAGGAAGTACATTACTGATCAGATAAGTACACATCTGATTTCCTCAGAAAGAAAACAGGACATTTCAGAGACACCTTCATGTTAGATTGACTTTCTATCAGCAACTGTCTGTCTTCTGGAGTTTTGGAGGCTCAACTTGATTCTTCTCCTTCTCCTTCTCCTCCTCCTCCTCCTTCTCCTCCTCCTCCTGCAGGAATGACACTGTGGGACAGCGAGGACCTGAAACAACATGTACAAGAAAGACCACAGATGTATAATGATTTTGAAATAGTTGCATCTGAATCAATTGATGCCAAATCTTCAGCATTAAATGTGAATGCATCACTGAAGGCAAGTTTCTTGAGTGGACTGGTTGAAGTTGAGGGATCAGCTAAATACCTGAATGACAGTAAGACCTCCAGAAATCAGGCCAGAGTGACACTGAAGTACAAGACGACCACGAAGGTCCAGGAACTGTCCATGAATCATCTCGGAAGAAACAATGTGAAGCACCCGTATGTTTTTGATTCAGGCTTAGCAACACATGTGGTCACAGCTGTTCTCTATGGGGCACAAGCCTTCTTTGTGTTTGACCGGGAGGTGTCTGAAAGAGAGGATCTTCAAGACATTCAGGGCAACTTGAAGGTGATGATCAAGAAGATTCCCAAACTTTCTATAGAGGGTGAAGGTTCCCTGGAAATGAAGGATAAGGACAAAACACATGCTGATAAATTCTCCTGCAGATTCCATGGAGACTTTTGCCTTCAGAAACCTCCAACCACCTTTCAGGATGCAGTAGAAGTTTACCAAAGCCTACCACACTTACTGGGAGCTGAGG
Organism: Pseudochromis fuscus; assembly: GCA_900323345.1. Taxonomy (NCBI): domain Eukaryota; kingdom Metazoa; phylum Chordata; class Actinopteri; family Pseudochromidae; genus Pseudochromis; species Pseudochromis fuscus. The sequence goes on along the minus strand of OOFC01033651.1, from coordinate 22,130 downwards.
GAGAAAAGACCGTACCAGTGAAGGTCTGGCTGCTGCCGCTGACAACTTTAGATTCCTCTGCTGCCAAACTCGTCCGTCAGATCAGTGCAGGATTAGTCCAGGAGGCACAGGGAGTCCTGGAGGACTTCACTGAGCTGGACATGAGGTGCAACGATGCCATGACAACCACCACTGCTCAGCAGTTCCCACAGATTGTCGAGAAAATTAAAGCTTTCAAGCAAATGTGTTTGGGGTTCAAGCTGGACTTCCAACAAACTTTGGCAAAGACACTTCCATCAATCCGAGGAGGAGGAGCAGAGGAGGCTGAGCTTGCAGGGATCCTGAAGAAGATCCATCCTTCTCCTTTCAACAGCAACAACCTGAACAAGTGGGTGGACGATAAAGAGAGAGAAATCTACACCTTAAAGTCTTTGACCAACATGATGACAAACACCAAGATCATCTCGTCTCAGAGTGATCTGTACAAGGAAACTCTGAGTGCAGAGCATGCTGTGTGTTTCGTTTTCACTTCACTGGGAAGTGCTGAACCAACCCTCTCAGCTTTATCCAGCTACTTACAAGGACGAACAGGTCCAGACGACCCTCAAGGTCCACTCAGTCCTGATGTAGAGAGGGGACAATGGTACACCTCCAGAGAGCTCACAGAGGACATGAGGACCAAAGCAAAGCTCTTCATTGGTTTTGCAGAGGCCAACGAAGGGAAGGAGAAGGTGAAGTTCCTGATCGTGGGTTTAACCGACGACACTCACAAAGGTTCCAGCATCTACCTTTATAATGATGGATTCACCGTCACTGAGAACTTTGAACCACCTTCAAAACCTGAATCAGTGGCAGCAGGCAACATAAACCACAACAGTGTGACTCTGAAGATTTCTCCTCCCAGGTTTGGAGCTGAGAACATCACCTCCTACTCTGTTGAGTACAGTGTCCATGGACAGGATGGATGGCAACAACAGACACAACCAACAGCTGAAGAAGTCAAAGTGAGTAACCTGAGGCCGAACACAGAGTACATGTTCAGGTGCAGAGCAGTGACCTCAGCAGGTGTTGGACCAGCCAAAGATCTCAGTGGCTCCATTAAAACCTTACCCTGCAGCCCTCCTGGAAATCCAAGAGTGCAACCAAACTCAAGTGAGATTTCAGTGAGCTGGGACAAACCTGCTGAGCTTGGACAGGATGTCCAGATATCCAGCTACATCTTGGAGTACGCAGAGACAGATGCTAGGGTGAGGGAAGAAGATCTCCAGTGGAAACAAATCCTGTCAAGGGAAGAACAGACGATGGTTTCAGGGCTTCGGTCAGAGACAGAATACACAGTCAGGGTCAGATGTGATTGTGGTGAAGCTGGAAGAAGCAACGAAAGCATCACAGTTAAAGTCCGCACAACAAGATTCACACGTCTCGCAGATGTCCTCAGACGTATGAGTGATCAGATCAAATCTGGATCCCCCTCAGTTCACAAACTGCCCCTGACAGAAGAAGACAGGAACAGCGATGGCTGGCGGTGGTACAACTTTGGCAGAGAACGCTCGAGGCAGAACCGCACTGTGCTTCTTTTTGGAGCACCCGGATCAGGAAAATCCACCCTCATCGATGGGATGATCAACTACATCATTGGTGTTGAGTGGAAGGACAATTTCAGATTTAAACTGATTGAGGATCGCATCCCGACCTCTGAGGTCACTGTGTACAAGATCCACCACCAGGACGGCCTTAAAATCCCCTTCTCCCTGACAATCGTTGACATTCCAGAGTTTGGAGATACAGGAAACTCCCAAAGACGAATCACACAGCAGCTGCAGAACCTCTTCTCTGCTCGTCGCGGTGTCTCTGAAGTTAATGCTGCTTGTTTCGTAGCTCCGGCGGCTTCAGCACTACTCACAGCAGCACAGAAAACTGTGTTGGAATCACTGCTCTCCATTGTTGGCAGTGACGTGGCAGAAAACATCAGGATTCTGGTGACATCAGCAGACAACCAATGTCCACCAGTCCTGGGGGTGATCAAAGCTTTGGGTGTCCGGTGTCCACGGACTGAGGATGGGCTGCCGGTTCACTTCAAGTTCTATCATTCAGCTTTGTTTGCTGACAACACAGGGGATGAAGACAAAGATGGAGGCTTCCATCGGATATTGTGGAGCCAGGAGACCAAAAGCATGGGGAGGTTCTTTGCTGCTCTGAATGTGACAAACGCAAAAACTCTGACACTCGGAGAAAGACGACAGCTCCAGGAATCAGTGGAAACTTTGCAGAAGCAGATTAAACTGAGGTTAGCCGAGTACGAGAGGATGAACAAGACAGATTATGAAATTATTCCCAACATCATGGAGATGGATACAAATAAGAACTTTGAGATTGGAGTCACTTCCACAAATCCTTACAAAGCAGGTGTTTCTGTTCGTGGGAGCTTCTTCATCAACTGTCAGCAGTGTCACTTCACCTGCTCCACATCCACCGCTGCAGCAACATCACAGGATTCATTCTGCACCAAGTGTCCAGGAAAATGTCACCGCAGTGTCCATTTCCAGCAGAACTACAGATGGGAGTTTAAGGAAGTGAAAGAAAACCTGACACTGAAAAAGGTGAAAGAGAAGTATCTGGAGGGTGCAGGGGATCAGATGTCTGCCAATGAAGTGATTCACAAATTGTATGAGGAATGTTATCGAGTGAAGGTCGAGGTGAGGAAACTGGCGGAGGAGTCTGTGAAGTGTCTGAACAGACTGAAAGAAATATCACTGAACCCAAGTCCTCTCTCCAGGGCAGAGTACATGAGCCTGGTCATTAAGGGAGAGGAATCAGCGGCTCAAACAGGCTGGATGGACCGAGTTGAATATCTGCAAGACATAGCCGAGTCACAAACTGGCAGATTAGCATCGCGTTTGTTAGACTGGTAGATGTGGTGGTTTTTAAAGAGGTGAAGGAGGCGTCTGTGTGTCCCCGTGTGTTGACATAAATGAAACCAAAGTAATGCCCACAACAGGGGCGGACAACTGTTTTACAAAAACAAAAAAACAGGTTGTTGCGGGATCAATATGTTTGTGACGTGCACCTCGAACTGACCAATCAGAAGAATCAGAGAAAACACTGTGTAATTATTGTTATTAAAAATCTGACTGAAGTTTGGGTAAAGAATGAAGGTTACATAAGATATCTGTCCATTTATACACAAATATAGAACCAATGCTTTGTTGTAATTGTTTTGTCAAATTCTTTGAAATATGTTCACAGCATGAAACTTGTTAAAGAGAAAAAAAAGTTTGAGAAATAATAAACTTGTGAATGTATTTGGATGTGAAATAAACTTAATGTTGATTTTAAAATTGAAATCGTTTGGTTGTTCATGCAGGTTTTCAACATGAGACTTAAATTCACTGTTTATTTTGTAAATTTATTGATATTTTCTGTCTTTAAAAAATTGCAGATTTATTTCTTTGCAGTTAGTGAGACATATACAGTTAATTTAGCAGAACCAGTTCACCTAAGCAGCAAGTGTTTGGACTGTGAGAGGAAGCAGGAGTATCCAGAGAAAACCCATGAAGATGGTAAGATGTGTTCAATTCAAACCTTCCTGTTTTCATCGTGTTAAAAACAGTTTGAATAAGCCATCAAGATTTCTGTCATCAGCTTCTCCTTCATCCAGTCTCTGGGTTAATTCACAGGTCACCTCCATAATAAAATGGTACAACAACTGAACCTGTTTGACAAGTTGAAATCCTCTTACGTTGTCAACACAGTGTAATAGAAAAAAAAACTCTTATCATCTGCATAAAATCAACACTTCTGGCTGCAGTGTAAAATGTATTTAACTTTATTTATGTACAAGAGCATCGTCCGCCCTGTGCACAGTGTTACATCATATTACAACATTAGGGGGCAGCATTGAGCCATGATTCTGAGAAGTGAAAAGTCACAACAGCTGAATTACTGGAATTTAAAATGCACTAATTTTCTCCATGTTCAGAGTCACTCACTTTTTGATATGAAAACTATTGTTAAATTTCAAATATCTTGAAGTACAAAATACTCAGTGGCATCTAAAGGAAGTCACTGCGGGACTGTGAGTATTACACATATTTTCTTAGGAAGATGCTGAGTAACCAGAAACATGTTATCATCATTTAGCTCAGCAACATGTAAATATGAAAGAAGAGACACCATGACTGAAGATAAGGGGACAAGGAGCCAGCTGCTTGTTGAAGGATGTTGGAAAGAAATAAAACTTCACAGATGGTGACACCTGAAAATCTGAGGGGAGGACATGGGACAGGTCCTTCAAACAGGAAACACTGTGTTTTAATGTGCAGGACACGAGTCTTAGTGTGAATGATTGTGTTGCACTGGAGCATGATGAAGAATGCAGGGCTCTGCTCCAGGAAGTGGGTTTGGTGGGAAACCCTGAGATAAGGAAACTCAGACCTCTTAGCTCCAGACAGAGGAGTAACTTTACCTCCAGATCCAGGGCAGGTGCTGAGCTGGTAACTGATCACCATCGGGCTGATGGTCAGACCTCGTAAACCAACAGCTGTCAGAGGACTCCCACCTCCAAGAGAACCTCTCCCAGGTCCTGGAGGAGGTAGGGGATGGAGTCCAAATGGGCCCTGTTTAAAACCATCATCACGGAAGTGGCCTTTAGGTCTTTAGGGTCTGGCTGGCCCAGAGACCTCCTGAGTCTGAGTTACATGCTGACCACCATCCATCAAGCTCCATCTAAAGCTCAGCCAGAGCAGTGTGGAGAAAATATACAGATAGAGCTGCTGGTTTTGGTTTCATTTCATGACTTTTCACCATAAGTTTTCCTTCTGTCGCTCTTATTAAAATCACTTTATCAAGAGACAAACCCACGACCAATCAACTCTCAGCGTGGATACTGGTTTTTTGGACTGGTCCTTTCAGGCCTCAGGGTCTTTTTGAGGCTGAAGGTCCAGGCTCCAGAGGAAGTGAGTGAACGTCTGAAGGTGAGAAACCACACGAGACAAACACTGTACAATGTAAACTTTTATTGTGCTGCTTTTCCCAACTGAACGAACACAAAGAACAGTTGAAAATAGTTTAAATATTCTGCTTCATCTTTTTGCAGAAACAGTGTAACAGACAGAACCCAGACAGACTTTTAGTTAGTTCTAGTTTTTTAAATAACAGAAGAATAAGAATAATATACAGTACATAGTGCCCTGTAGGTGCCTTGCTCAAAGGCAGCTGATGTTAACAGAGGGAGGGGTTGAGTAACAGACAGCTGCAGCTCTCTGATGCTTCACATGGAGGAGGTCGAACTATCTGTGGCCTCAGATATAATAAAATAATAAAGGAGTGGTGACCACAGGGCAGTTATCTGACTGACAGAAACTACAGGAAGTGACACCAGCTGCTTCTGACTCACACTGTGTTAACACTGTTCAAGGGTTTTAAAGTTACAGCAGCTTGAGGAGGCGTTTTAGTCACATTTAATGAATTTACACAAAACACACCTACAAAAAAATATCTGTTGGCCAGTAAAACATAAAATAATCAAAGTCGTCAGAAAGTCAAGTAAAAAAGAATTTAACATATGAAAACAACTAAAAACACAATCTCCTGGTAATTGGGCTACTACAGAATAATACTAAAATATAAAAATAAAAAAAAACAAATAAAAATACTGCAAAACAATACAAAAAATGTCACTAGTTACCTGATTTGATTTATCTCTAACTATAAATAATAAGAATTGCAAATTTATGACAAATGTTCAACAGTATTTTCATGAAAAACCTAAAATAAAAAAAGTTTAGTGTCTTGCCTAAGGGCACTTCAACAGCCGGAGCTGGGGATCAAACCCCAAACCTTATGATTTGTGGACAACCTGCTCTCCTAGTTGGGCTAAAGCCATTAGCTTTCAATTAGCAACTAACAGCTAGTCGATTTTTTCCTTTAGTGCAGAGCTGCAGAAAACTCTGTCTTGTAAACATTAATCATCGTGGTAATGAGGTAACGTATCCACAGCGAGCCTCGGATCCTCCTGGTCAAACCTTCTCAAAGCTCGAAGTCTCAGCGTCTTTAAAGACAAAAGTAAACTTTAAAACACAGAGTCCAACACTGACCCCACCAAACAAATCGTGTTGTTTTTGATGCTACTTCAAAGCTGGAAATTCACTAATGAAGTTTTTTTTCCTTCAAATATTTCGAGCCAGAATTTAAACCATCCAACGGCGTGGGTCCACAAAGTGATGATCTCCGTTTGTTTTGAGGTCTGGTTGTGTAAAGGTCCTCAACAAAAACCGTTGAGGCGTCACAAAGTTCTGTGTGCGGATTGTTGTCCGATGAAATTTAACTTCAAAAGGTTTCTTGTCTCTGCACATCGTTCTTCATTCTGGTCACTGCTCCAGGATTTGGCATTTTTCAAATTCTTATCACCAGGAGAAAATAAAATCCATTCATTTGGGAAAGTTCTCCAAGCGGATCAGGTTCCTCCAGCGGTTCCTACAGCGGCCACAGCCACACAGCTTCAGGCAGATGAAGAAAAACCACATTAGTTTGTGTATTTTTTGTTGTATTTCTTTGCCCTTTGCACTGAGCAGCATCTGCTCCACATGTCGCCCAGAATGTGAATAACATCAGACTTACAGGTTTTCGTCGGTGGGACGCTCTGATAGATCGTAAAATCTCCGGCTCCGCCTCCCTGTGTCTGTGGACGCCGCTGGTTTGAACCTCCGAGTGGACGCTCTCACCTCCGTTAACACCGCTGCATTAGCAAGGCACCTTGACTTGAAGTGGCTGGCTTTGGGCGACCTCATGCTTCGACATCTGGATGAACAATGACAAAAACTGAGTAATTATTCAACTGTTTCCAGCCAAAAAAAGGTCTGACAGTACAAGAAGCAACATGCTTTATTTCCTACTTACAACTTGTGCTTGACACCGTTTACTGAGATAAACACCAACAAGAACCAGGATTACGATAAACGTGAGGACGGTGACAACCACAGCTGCAATAACCCCTGCAGATGGAGCACCTGGTGTGAACAAAATGACAAAGTCGTCACCACAAGGTACAACAAACATTCAGGTGATTCTCAGAGTTGGTTCGTTCTCTCACCGTCAAGGTTCGTCTCGTCCCGCGGGTCGACACTTTCAGGCGTCTCTGTTGCCGGGGTTTTAGAAAAGTTTGGGTCTAGAAGCAGCACACCAGTTGCATTAATTTAGAACAGATCAGTAGAAGAGCAACAGAGGATTTGTTTGACACATCAATCAACAGATGAAAAATAAAAACATCGACTCACCAACCACAAGCTGAACCACGGCGTAGTTCACCCCGTTCCTCCAGATTGGGATCAAACACTGGTACCTCGCGCTATCGGCGAGCGTCACGTTCATGATCTTCAGTGAAATGTTCCCATGCTTCATTTCATCTTTGAACAGCTTCGTCCTGCCAATGTAGGACGGGATCTTCATATCGGGGACCTCCCTCTGGTTCCTGTAAAAGTGGACGTATCCGACCTGGCCCAGGGAATCCGAGGGGTCAGGCTTCAGGTCTGGTAACAACCAGCCCACCGTCAGGCGATGGACATCAAGCGCTGGCTGCACGTGGCATGGCAGGATGACGTCGTCGCCTGGGGCCGCAACGATGGGCTCGACTGAACCAATCACCTCTGTGACACCTGGAAACAGAGGGAAACCTAAATGATGTCATCTTTCCCAAAGCAACTTCCACCAATAGGATCCTTCCATCCACCTGTCAATCAATCTGTTGTCAGTGACGGTTCAGATCACCTCCAGAAAACACTGACAGAGAGTAGTAGCAGATGTAGTAATCAGTACTTACTACAGGTTATCCAGTAACATTCGCTAGCTAGCTACAGTTTCAGTTTGGATACTCTTGAAATGCAGTTTCAGGAGGGCGCTCTTGCTATTCCACATCACTAGGGGGCACTGTTGTAAAGTTAGTTTGAAGTTGGCCGATTATTTTGTTGAAAATTTGAAAATCAGCTTTGTTTCTTTTGTTTTCAAACCAGCATACTGGGATGAAATCCTCTGTTATGTCTACTTTCCTACAAAGTCAGATCAAAACTGTATATTATAACTACAGAGAACACGTTTTGAAGCCAGAATGGTCATTTTTATCTAATAAATATTGTTTGGTCAAATAATAAGACAAAGAAAAGCAAACTGAGAATATTTCAAAATTTGTGTTTGGAAAATATGACATCAGTTTTCAGATGATTTGATTATTTCTGCTGACTCACTAATCAGCAGGTTGTAATTTTTGTTACGTCATTATGATTCAATCAGGAGCTGAATAAGCAGCTAGTAGATAAGCAGCATGACACAGTGATTTTAAACAGGATTACTATCTAATTTAACTCTTAATAAAATTAAAGAACAGCTACACTTCATTCAGTTTTAACCACATTGAGGATCACTTGTTGCTCCCTCACTCCACTGCTGCAGATGTAAAAGATGCTGTGCAGCAGGTGCTCTGAGCTTCAAAGTGGAGTTAATGCAGTTAATGCCAAAACATTTAAACAAAAACACAGCAGCACAGCTCAGTGTTTATTCCCACCACACCTTAAAAAAACGGTCATCTTTGACCTGCAGGCAGATTAACACTGGCAGATACAGTGAGTGTGTAATGCAGTTATCAATTATTCAAACATATGAATAAATGAATCCGCAATAATCACACACCTCCCTGAGAATATGGCCAGAAAGACAAAACACGTAGAAAATATACAGAAAAATATCAATAAAATACGATGAAGTAAGTGCACACTAATGTCACATCTACTGACTGGTGTTAAAAAGACATCAAATCTGTCAACAAACCAGAACTTGAGATAAATTTATAGGTTTATAAAAGTTTGAACTGAGGTTGTTTACCCGTTGCTAGGCAACCCAGGTGACGCGCGAGTGGCTAAACACAGTGCGATAAATCGGATAATCTTAACTAAAACACATAATATTCTTATTTTATACACACACGCACATATATATGTATATCAGACGTGACTTAAGAATAATAATAAGATCACTACAGACTTTTTTATTGACTATAAACTCGTGAATAAACCTGTGGTAACGGTAAACACATGCTACAGCTCAGTGCAAATCACTGCGTTTGAAGCTTTTTCCGACGTTAAACTAATTCGCTGTTAGTTAGCATTAAACACGAGGGTACAAGGGAAAGAAGAACTGATGATGGAGGATTCGGGGTAAGTAATTCTTTCTGAAAATGTAAACAGACGTGAGACAACGATGCTAAGTTACACACCAAGATATTTTAAAGATAGACGCTTTACTCCTTGGGTTTTAAAAGTGACCATTAAAGGTATTTCATGTGTTTACCTTGAACAGGTGTCCCGAACCAGAGGAGGAAAATCCAGAGCAGAAATGTGGACATCAACGTCTTCTGAATGTCCACTGTCTCCACGGTCATGCTCCCGGAGCTCTGAGTCCCTGAATGAAGGTCCACAGGCACGCTCCCGTTTAAATGATGACGCATTACGCGCATCTTACGTAACCCGGAAGACTCTGGAATGCCCTCGCCCAGCCCCGCCCCCTGCTTGATGTCACTTTTGTTTTTTTTTCCATGACACTAGAAACCCAGCAACACTCATTTAAAAAGGGAAAATCAAACAAGATGTGAATGTGATTGAAGCCTATTGTCTGTGTTAAATGATACATTTGGTCTGTGGATGATCGTATCCTCATAAAGTCTCATCCTCATTCAAAAATAAACTTAATTTTGCTTGTCAAGCACAAAAAGCGACAACAAGTATATGATTGATTATATAAGTAATGCAGGTTAAAGTGTTACAATAATGACAGAATAACAGTACAAATGTGCTATGAGTTGTTAAAAATAAAGATAAATATGAGACATTAAAAGAATAGAGTGAGTGTAATATGTAGGTTTCCAACTGGAGCTGAAACTCAGGAGATATGTAGACTTTGTGAAACAATCTCCTCCTCTCACATTTTAAAATCACATTTCATTTTTATTTGATTAAATATATGAAATAATACTTTTCAATGACAACAACTCAATATAAACAAAACCTGGAGAGCGTCCATTTGTGTCACATGACATGTTGACATCACTGAGTCATGTTTCTGAGTCATGTTGGGGAAAGTTCAGCTGAGTCTAAACCTGCCTCAACATGTCCAGTCACATGATGAGTGGACAATATTTCACTGTTGATGCTGGAATAATCTGTTATCAATCTGATCATCTTCTAGCTTCTAAAATGCTGGAAAGAAGCTAAATAAATAAATAAATAAATAAATAAATATCAGACCATCTGTACAAAACCTTGAAATATTTCATTGAAAATAAAATAAAAATCAAATGTTTTTTTTGTATTTGGCTCCAGTCATGTGAGGTATCTGTATGACTACATGTCACATGCTGTGTGTGGTGGTGTGTAACTCAGGGACCTGCTGTGAAACCAAATGTCACGACATTTTACAACCTCTGTTACATGTCAACACAATCTGAAAACAGAGGTAGAGTCAGGTCAGTGTGCACTCTGTGAGGGACACGCCTCAGATCTGATGTAATGATTGGGATATAATGTGTTAACATAATGAAGCTTGTTATAGGATCTACCATTAATTAGCTGACTACAAGCTGATTAACCGTGACCCTGGTCTGGGCAAGGGAAACACAGAACCATTGATGGTGTTCATCACAGGGGTTTTGTGAGCCACCCTTTGTCTGGACCCTCCCTCTGGACCTGTTTGCCATGAGTGACCCGACCAGGGGCATAAAGCCCCCGACAACATAGCTCCACCAGGTGGTAGCTGAGGGAGGGGCAAGCAGAGTGTCATATATATTACATACATTAGGGCAGTAATGCAGCCTTCCCTACATATTACCTACATTACGGTAATGTACAGAAGCTCCGACTGTCGGCTTTCAGAATCAGCTGGAATGACGTCACTAGTGGTTACAGCAGCCACGCCCCTTAATTATGCATAAATTCAATCCTCAATACAACTTAAATGGATGATTTGTACATAAGCTAAAGATTGTAGTCGTCACAAACATGGAAACTACCACAGAGACCTAAACACGTCTTGATACACGATACATGTTGATTTCTGAGGTTGATGTTGGAGCCTCAAGTGGACATCAGAGGAACTGCAGGGCAGGAGGCTCAGGGAAGTTGCAGTTTTGCTTGTGGACTGCATGTGAGGTGTCACCTCACCTCTGCACAGCAACACATAGATTCAAAGGATGACTGTGTTCTGCTAAATAATGAAAAACAAAAACTAAAAATAGGTCAGAAAGCAGCCACAAACTTCAGCCACTTTGTCGTCACTGAACTTTGACATTCGAGGTGCTTGAGAAACAATGAAAAGCAAACAAGAAGCTTTTCACACCTCTGCCAATATCACAGCAGGAAGCTGTGGCCGCTGACACCAACAATCACAGGCTGCGACCAGTCAGTCTGCTCATCAGCACCATGGAGGTAACAACACTGTGCGCTGTCCTCGGTGAGCACTTTTCTTCTGCTGGTTTTTCTGCAAACTGCTCTTTAAAGATGCTTTTTACTTCAGACATTTAAAGACCGAATTACTGTTACTGAGCACAGTGCTGATCACAATCGACCACATTAAACCCATTAATAATCTGCTGCTTCACATTGTTCACACTGAAGAAGAGTCTGCATGTGTTACCTTATGGTTAATAATAGTCTTTATTGTGCACTCAGTAGTTTATGGATATGTTGTCGAGGAAGTTTAAACTGCATCTGCTCGTCCGTCAGTCCTGCAGCTGCAGACGCTGCAGACTTTTTCTTATTTTAAGGCAAAAACTGTCAAATAAACTCAATTGATGCAGCTTTTTAAAAACTCCTTAATGTCTCTAAAGTGCAAAAATAACATCACATGAAAGAAAGTCCATCTGTAGTGAAACTGAGCACGGCCTGAAGAAGGTGACGAACCTGCTGAGTGTGAGCTTCACAAAGGTTTTCTGGTTCTCAGCTTTCTGCAGCGACCGTAACAAAGCTCATCTTCTCACTGTGTTGTCTCGCAGCTGCTCTGACGGTCCTCCCCAACAGATCCCAGTTCTTCCAGTTTGACTCGGTGTCTCTGAGCTGTGGGCAGCAGGGGAACTCCTCTGAGTGGATTATTAGGAGGAACACAAGCCTCTACACCCACCAGGAGTGTCCCTTCAACTGGGATAAAACAGACAAATCCAACTGTTACTTAAATGAGCTGATCCCAACAGACGGTGGAGTTTACTGGTGTGAGTCTGCAGCAGGAGGATGCAGCAGCGACACCGTCACCATCACCGTGGCAGGTTGGTTTATAACTCCTACCATATTTAACCACTTCTGTGGACGACATAAATGGCGTCTTCCTGCCTCCCCATGTCGTAATACTGCACCTTGTGGAGGTATTTTTATGCTAGACCACCAAGTAAACATAAACGGTAACTTCAAAGACATAACACATACTTAAAAAATGTAAAAAGTGGCAAAAGATAAAAAAAGTCTAAAAATCCTCCAGTTACACACATTTAAATTTTACATTTTCAACTATTTCAATGAGCACACTGATGATGTTTGTTATTTATGTTTACATCAGAGGTGGGTAGTAACGAGTTACATTTACTCTGTTACATTTACTTGAGTAACTTTTTGAAAAAAATGTACTTCTATGAGTAGTTTTACTGCAATATACTTTCCTTGAGTAGATGTGTGAAGAAGAACTACTCTTCCTCCGCTACACTGAGCTACACTCAGGTCATTACTTTGTATTTACATGTACAGTGGTACCTTGACTGACGAGTGAAACAACTTACGAGTTTTGTCGTTACGCCGTCTGCCGCTAGGTGGCGCTGTGAACGCCACAACATCCTCCCAGCATCCCGCATCTCACTCGTTCACTTTATTTGTGTTACTGTACCTTTAAGAAGGTGGATTGTGGGTAATCCCTGAGTGATGTATGAGGAAGCGCTGATTGTGTTTTGTAGTTTTATCACTGAATCGTTTGCGTTAAGATCTTAATCAGAGAATGAATTAACCCTTTAACCCCGAACATTTACCTCCTGACAGGAAGTACTTCCTCGGACATTTGTGCTAGCGACGTGATTCCAGCTGATTCTGAAAGCAACAAGCAGAGTGTCTGTACACTACCGTAATGTAGGTAATATGAACACTGCACATCAGCAGGAATCAGCTGGAATTACATCGATTGAAGAATCACAAAAAATTGATTTATGCTAATCACTCTGGTGATACCACTGTACCAGAACTTACACATCATTTTATATTAGTCTGGTTATACAACTTAAAATTAATAAATAAATCAGACATTATGTTCAAACAGTTACTCAGTACTTAAGTAACCTTTTCACCGAATATTTTTTTTTACTTGTACTTGAGTAATATTATTTCGAAGTAACGCTACTCTTACTTGAGTACATTTTTTGCCCGCTCTACCCACCTCTGATTTACATGTTGTTGCTATTGATACAAATCTGATTGATTGACTGTGTTCAGCTGTTTATTATACTCTTCATTTTCTTCATAGAAAAAAACAAACAAAAACTAAATCAATGATTTTATAAATGTCACATCAGTAGTTTCTGATCACAAAATAGTGAGAAAGAAAAAGTGAGAATCAATCAGTTAAAAATGTCTTCTGGTCTGTTCGTATTGATCACTTACTCCATGATGGTAGCCAGAAAAATTAAAGTTCTTGTTTTTATATATAAGTTCGAGCCATAGACTGTATTCAACTCAAAACACAATGAGAGTCTCCATGTCTGTCCAACTGTCTCCTGTCCTTCAGGTGGTCTGGTGATCCTGGAGAGTCCAGCACTTCCTGTGCAGGACGGAGAAGACGTGACTTTAACCTGCAGATACTCTTCCTCCTCCCCCTCCTCCTCCTCCAACCTCACAGCTAACTTCTACAAAGACGAGGTTTTCATCGGGAGCAGCTCCACTGGAAACATGACCATCTCCAGAGTTTCTACCCCTGATGAAGGACTCTACAAATGTAACATCTCAGGAGGACCAGGAGAATCTGGACAGTCTCCAGACAGCAGGCTGACTGTCAGAGGTGAGCTCCACCAGCTTCTTTGTGTTTCAATATTCACCGTCAACAAAAGGAACAAACATCGTAGCTCACAGTTAGCACTAACGTACAGTATCTGAGATGTAAATGAAATCCAGCTGACCACACTCAGGAGCGCTCACTCTGTTTCCAGGAACTAAACATTTTAACATGCTAACCTGTTAGGTTGCTAGCTATTAGGACAAAAAGTTCAATGTTTGTTCAAAAGATTGAAAATACTTAGGTTTCAGCATCGGTATGATGAGGCGAGGATCTTTAAGGCTAATCGTAGGCTAACACATGCTAGTAGCATCAGCCACATTAGCTCCTGGAGCAACTTTGTATTTTCTGATGTCATCCTCCAACAGCATTTTGTTTGAAAGATAATTTAAATAAATTAAAAATTGTTGAAAAAAATAAACACTTTAAGAGCTAACGAGCTAACTAAATTGTTAGCAACAACTTTTGTGCATTTTGCTAACTTCAACTGTTTGAGCTTCGGCCGATAGCTCAAACATTTTATTTCCCTGGTTAAATAAAGATTAAATAGTAATAAAACCAAAAACAATAATCAAGCTAGCTAGTTAGTTAGCTAGGTAGCTTGTTAGCTGCATCTGGTCTGTGTTTTGCTAACTTCTACGGTTTGAGCTGCTGCCTATCTCGGCCGGGAAGTTAAATCTCAAGAGTTTAATTTTCCTGGTTAAATAAAGATTACATTTAAAAAACAATAATGAACTTGCTAGTTTTTTAGCTTGCTAGCTAAAGGGACAGTTCTTCCTGTTTCTTCCTGCGGTGATTGTTGCGATTGTTTCTTTTCTGGATCATAACTAATAATCTCTAGTTTGTTCCAGAAGATGAAAGCACTCGCTGGTCTCTCCTTTAAAGGAACAGTACAACATCTTCTCAGAGGTTCAGGGGTTTGTCCGGCTCTCGCCGAGCTCAGCGAAACTCTTTTGTTTTCACTTACATTGAGGCCAATGTGTGGTATCTGTGTTTTGCAGGGCAACATATTGAGACGAACGACATCCCCCTCGCCCGCATTCTCCTTCCTGTGGTGGGCGTCGGCCTCCTGCTGATGTTGCTGATGCTGCTGATGCTGCTCGGCCTCTGGAGAAACCACAAAGGTCAGCGTGTGTTTTTCTGACATTTTGCATCCTGTGCTGAAAGCGAAAGTTCAGACGTGAACTGGATCGAAACTCAAGATCTGACAAAGTAGATTTGTTGAAAGGTTTCTGATGTTTACTCCTCTGATGGAGGACGTGGGACACAGCGAGACAAAAGCTACCGGGTGGACTTATTTTAATTTAATCAGGACTAAAACAATATGGTTCAAACAGGCGAGGTGAGCTGAATATATGATTGAACCTCAATTTGGTTACTAAACAAATCAAATTCATGCTAATTTATCAAGAGCAACGTGTAACCATGACGACAATAAACAGTGAAAACACCTCAACTAAAAACTAACATCAGCAACAACCCTGTGGTCGACGGCCACTTCAGGCTCAGCAGGAGGAAGGAGCTACACCTGTTACCATGGTAACCAGGAGGAAGGAGGAGGGACTCAGGGTTTCAGGGTTATTATCATTATCATTAATCCACCAATAGTGACGTGTTCATGAAACAGCTGAGGATGAATGAAGCTGAAAGGTAAAGTCTTACTGCAGGTAACTGATGTTTGTACGTTAGTCTGTTTCAAAGTTGACATGGATTCATGATGTAATGATTTCACAGAGGAGACTGTTGTTGTTGTTGTTGTTGTTCGGTGACAGATGAGTAGAGGCTTGTGTTGCAGGTAACGTCAAATCAGCTGTGTCGTACACTGACGTCACCGTCACACCGGGACTGAAACCACACACACTCTCAGGTAACACACAGAGCCTGCTCATTATTATTATTAATATATCTACTGTTCTACTTTCTCTACTTTGGTTTTTACTTTTTCTTCTTTTCAGTTTTTCCGACCTCTTGTAGTTTTACATCTACTTCTACTTTTCTACTTGTTTCTACTTTTGTTTCACGTTTATTTCTTGTACTTTTCTCCCACTTGTTCCCACTCTCACACTGTCTCTGCTCCTCTGTATCGACTGTTGTTTCTACTGTTTCTACTTCCTCCGTCCTGACCGTGTCCTCGGTGGTTTCACCTTCACTCTGTTTCCTCCAGTAAAAGTATTTTCTACTTTTCTCTGTTTATTAATTTCCCTTCAGACAGAAACAGAAAAGAAAAACCAAACACTCACCGTGTGTGTGTGTGTGTCTCCCTGATGTAATGCCTCTCTCCTGTTTGTTGGTGTCTTCCTGGAAAGGGAAGCCCCGCCCCCCTTGGCGCGCTCCCATTGGTCGCCATGGTGACAGGAAACAAAACACCGAGCATGGAGGTTTCCGGTCACACTCGACCTGCTTTCTATTTTTACCTTCAGTGTGAAGTCCCACGTGACTAATTACTAATAATTGATACTCAACAAGAGCGTGACGTCACCTGGAAACATATTTAATGACGTTTAGTCAAAATAATATCAACTCTGTGGTGTAATACAACTGAAAATAAACTTTTGCCCCAAGTTTTGAAATAAATAGTTTTAAAAATGAGTTTATAAAACTTGGATCTGATAAATAATTATGGTTTTTATTTTTCAGGGTTTTTTAAATTGTAGTTTTATTTTTATTTAATTTGGTAAGTTTGTTGGAAAACAATGAAAATGACAATTTTAATTTCACCTCATGTGTGTTACTTGATTGATAAACTGCATTAATAGACAGACGGTGGATTTTCATGTCCTCTCTATATTAACAATAAAAATATGAATGAGAATCTGAGAAATTATAACTTTAGTAATTTCATCAGTTCAACTGTAAAGTAAAAACATTTACAATTTACAAGTTTACATGTTGATATCTATATTTAATTA
>OOFC01033642.1:42320-61813 GCA_900323345.1 Pseudochromis fuscus | reverse complement strand
CTCGACATTATATTTCAACTTTTTTCTCGACATTTCGACTTTTTTCTCGACATTATATTTCGACTTTATTCTCGACATTTCAACTTTTTTCTCGACATTATATTTTGACTTTATTCTCGACATTTCGACTTTTTTCTCGACATTATATTTCGACTTTATTCTCGACATTTCGACTTTTTTCTCGACATTATATTTCGACTTTATTCTCGACATTTCGACTTTTTTTCTTGACATTTCTACTTTTTTTCTCGACATTTCGACTTTTTTCTCGACATTATATTTCAACTTTTTTCTCGACATTTCAACTTTATTCTCGACATTTCGACTTTTTTTCTCGACATTTCGACTTTTTTCTCGACATTATATTTCGACTTTATTCTCGACATTTAAACTTTTTTTCTCCAAGTGCATGATGAAAAAAAAACTACCTTCTCTATTTTTTTTTTTTTTGGTGGCCCTAATACTCTTCATTTCACACTCATCTCATCAAGTTAAACTCCTTAAGTGTTTTTACTTCCTCCTCCTTCATGGTACCCTGTCTCTCCATATCCTCTCTCCTCCGACTGCATATGTTCATTTATCTGTCTGAGAAATCTGCTGCTTTGCTGAGCACGTTGTTCAGACTCTTTTACAGGTCAGAAGACGAGTGAAACTGCTCCAACACAGAGCTGAAGGCTTTTGGGATGTTGACTGTGCTGCATCAGGGTTGCAGTGTGTGCTGTGGAGCTGCTCAGGCCACTGAAGCACTGAGCTCAGGCAGTGTGAGGAGAGGAGGTTCTGCACATTGCAGTGCAGCCATATGTTCACATTTTGATTTGGACCTCCAGAGAGACTGTGCCAAATAAATGAGAAATCCTTTTGCTGTAGGTCTGTTGTCTGACGGAGAAAACAAGAGCGACTGAGGTCAAATGAAAGTATAAACTAATGTGGTGGAGGAGTCACCCTGCTGAAAACATTATGGTCTAAAGCAATCTACCAAAATCTGACAGCTAATATCTCTTCCCACTGAGTCTGAGCTCCAACACACACTTGCCAGTCCGGCCTGTTAGTGGTGGAAATGGGTTAACTGTTTGGGCAGTGGATGAAAGTGAGGGTCAAGTGATGGTGGACTCTGTTTTCATGTTCCTTGTGGGAATCCTGTCACAGCGTTCCAGGCAGACACCATTTAAGTGGCGAACGCGACCAGAGGCTTGGTATGAACCCCATAAGTCTGCCTCATTTAAAGGGGAATGGGGACTCGTTCACTGGGAATAGTTTAATAATTTAGTATGGCCTTAAACTAATCTATTTCAAGCACCCAGATGGTATTTATATTGAGCAAATGCTCAGATAATTGAATGGAATAATTTACTCACTACTGTTGCTCGGTGTCAGAGAATCCCCAACGCTGAAGCAACCCTGGAAAAGACATAAAGTGAAGCACTAAACCAAATCACTGGGAGAGTGTTTGCAGAAATGAATATGCTGCTGTGAAGTCAAAGCAATTGAAGTATCACATCGAACACAGAGAAATCTGGGTGCAATCAGTTCATATCTATAGCTGCATATTTCCCTGTGTGTATTTGGATTGTGTGATGGGAAGTCGTGTCGGGCTCTCACTGTGTATTTGCCTTTTTTTTTTTTTTTGCTGTGTTGTGGGTATGATGGGTGTCAGGGAGCGCTGTGGGCCATCTGTCCGGTTGTCCTGTCTCCTGTGGGCATCGCTGAGAAACCACCTGGGGGCTGGAGGCTGGAGAGCAGTGGAAACCAGACGACTCCTCTGACCCTCAGGTATTTGTATATTTCCACCAGAGAGACAGAGAGTGTGATGTGGAGGAGAGGAGGGAGGTGGAGGGGATGTAGGAAAAATGAGAGCATATGGGATATAAAAAGAGGAGATGGAAAGACAGAGCGAGGGATGGAGAAAGAGGGATACAAAGAGATACAGGGGGAATAGGCGACTGCTGATTTTTAACAGGCGTGTCCCTCCATCTCTGATCAAAGCGTCCTATCAGCCTTAGGGGCATCTCCACTGAGTGCCTCCCATAGCTGCTAAAAATTCTCCCTGCCTAGGAATCATTTTACCACCTCTCTGCTACCCCGCGCATATTTGTCCATTGGCAGGGCACAGCACATGCATCATGCCTGCTGCACATGAAAGCAAATAAAAGTCCATGTTTCCAGAGTTTCAGCGTGCCCACACTGGCAGCCATGTATAATGGAGCTTTTGTTAATGAAAGAGAATGGAGAATGATTTGTTGGACTGGTCTGTGCTCTCAGCCCTGCGCCGCTAAAGTTAGAAACCTGATTGACAGCTGCACATAAAAGTTCAAACTGATGGATGCTGCATTGTAGATCTCTCCTCTCATCTCTTCATCCTGATGATGCTTCAGGGTTTTCACATGGTAAATATACTGTATCTGTGGTACAGTGCAAGTGTAAAATAAAAAGGGTTCAGGTTTAGAAGTGACTTGAAAACACCGTGGACTGGAATGACTCATTCAGCAGATGAATACATTTGAATGGCACAATGCCACAGTCCCCTGACCATTTTTATTGGCTCGCCATGTGCAGCTCCCAGACTGTGGGACCCACTGCTCCACATTGTTCAGCTGACCACTTTGCAGCTGCCTGTCTGATGTCTGAATATCATAAGGCTTCACGGCAAAGCTCTGCCACTGGGGATATCCAGCTGTATTTTCTTTCCACTGTGTCTCCATCAAAGATGGGAAATCAAACAATAGTATTCTGTATTGCTCCAAGCCCAGAATTTCTCTGATCCCCGCCCGGGTCATTGTTCCCGAGCTGTCAACGAGTCTTTGAATCCATCATCAACCTTTGAGGGCCTGGCCTCCTGTGTCAGCCATGGGCAGTACCACAGGATACTGGGGCCAGGGAAGGGAAACCCCAGAGGCCACGTAATCCACAAGGAATGAATAGGATCATATCCTCATCCCCCATAAAAATCCAATTTTCCAAAAACGTATCAGTCATATTTTCTTACAGGCTTGTCCAGCGGGCGACAACAGACTCTGTGTCTTGAGTGACTATTCAGACTCAGAGGACGGTCCCTGGTGACACATACACAGAGCATAATGTAATAGTTTTTATAAAGATTGCTACCACACTCGCTGGGGTTACTTTTTACCCTTTGCACTTTCACTCGCTGCGTTTTCTCAGTGTAATTTGCATTAATGGAGTCAGAATGAAATAGAGACAAGAATACCAAAGAGAAACCCAAACTGCAACTAAATCACTTCAGTGAGACTGAGAGAGACAGATCCCCACTGATTTTAGTGTATGGGACATGCCTGGCATCCCAATGGCTAATGAAAGCATCATTATCAGGAGAGCGCCATGACTGCCCTCCTTACAATCTGCTTACAGACGACTTAGAGCGATGCCGCCTGTCTTCCCTACTTTCTTTTACTGCCATTAGACCCAGGCTGTCTGGCTGTTTACTGCTCCCTGGGCTTGAGTTTATTTGAGTATTTTGAATGCAGTAATATAGGATGACATAATGAAGCACCCGGTACACAGTACAGTGGCAACCCTCAATGGGAGTTTGGCAGATAGATGCTGTTTTTGAAGAAATAAGGGTTCCCACTGCTCACAGCTCCTCCAGCATCCACAGCGTCTGCTGACAGGTCCTGATAACTGCAGCCTCCGTGTTTGTGTTGGACACTTTCTGCTTTAAAATCACTTACCCAAGAGGTGTGTGTGTGTGTGTGTGTGTGTGTGAAAGATCAGCTCCATTTACATTTCATCTTTAAATAGAAATGTGCTTTTAAGTCCAGATTACAGGAGCTGGAAGTGAAACCTGTAACATGTTCTCAGAAATGTTTTTCTCCCTGTTGCTGCTAAAATGTTTCAAAAATAAAAATCACCATTATCACTGTGTAATAGCTGTTTGGCTAACGGTCCATTAGCAGCCTTAATAATGAGCAGTGTTTTGTGTGGCTCTGAAATTCTGCCAAAGACATGCTGAAAAATGTCCACGACTCCTTCTCACTGGCAGAGGGTCTGGTGAATTTTGAAAACTTCAGCACTAAAAGCTTGGTTTAGCAGAGCGTCTGCAGTGTGTGTGACCCTGGCTCTCTCACTGCTTTCACACACACCCGGGAAAAGACTGGCTGCACGCTGTGTTTCAGATCCACTGCACAGCAACACAGTGGACACGCTGCATACTGTATGTGCCATTATAATGTAAGAGGCTGCATAGCTGGATGTCAGTCACACTGTAACTCTGAGAGCTTGAGAAGAAATGTTTTCCTAAGATTTAATGTTCTCCCAGATCTTTGTGCAGCTTTATTTCCAGACGCCCTCACTTTATTCATTTTCATTTGGAGCCTCTGAACCTGTGTGAGTTTTACAGAGTGGTAGTGTGAATACAGCTTCATTACAACAAACATCTTGACTTGTAATTGGAGGAACAGTACAAGCTGAATAAATAATCACAGTACTAACTGGCTGAGGTGCTGCTGGTCAGCCTGGTTACTCGGGGGCTCGTTAGTATGATTAGTTCCACCTGGTGACTCAGATCAGGACATGTAACTGAGTTTTGTTACATTTTTCCAGTGTGGACTTTAATCTGAAAGGAAAGTTGGTTTAATTTGGTCAGAAAGACACAGACAAAGGGAGACGACGGAGTAAGTAAAACAAAGTAACTTGTAAGTATCCAGCATAATAATAATAATAATAATAATAATGATAATAATTGGTGTTAATGTTGTGAACTTAGCTCAGATGTCTCCTCGCTGCAGCCACTTGACTGAGCTAATGTGGTCATTACTTTATCTGATAGTAAACTATGTAGTACCTGTTTCAATATGTGCAGTATTTTTGATTTATGTTTTAGACAAAGTACATGTTTCAACACAAATATTACTAACAGGATGTGTAGTTTAGCATTAGCTAAACAACAAACAACACATGGATGTAAACACAGGCTGCACAACAGGAAGTTGTTTGTAGTAACTCAGCAATTCACACTTTATCAATCGAGCTTAAAGCAGAGGACCTGTTAGAGCCTGATATGTAACAATGACACAAAATGTAACAATGATCTGAATTGTTGTGAAAAAAAATGTAATTAAACCCAAAATGTAAGAAATTGTTACATTTTGGACAAAGTTGTTATTTTTTGAGCTCAGCATTTGTTACATTATTGACCAGTTGTTACATTTTGGGGTTTAATTAATAATAATGTAATAAGATGCTGAGCCCAAAAAGTAACAACTTCTTACATTTTGGGTTTTATTAAATTTTTTTATAAGAATTTGTGTCATTGTTACATATCGGACTCTAACAGAGTCTCTCATCAAAGCAAAGGTTCGACACTGACCCTGCAGCTGTTAATCCTGCACCACACACACACACACACACACACACACACACACACACACACACGATGGGAAATATTTTACATGAACCATCATCCATGACACTTATTATTCGTACACTGTTAAAGTCCCTGGTCCTGTATCCTCACCGTCGGGGTGTGTTGGGGGTGTAGCAGAGCTCAGCAGTTCACTGTGAAATGTTCAAAGAAAACTATGTTTAAATAGTAAAGCTGAACATTTCCCCTTCAGCCAAACTGTACCTACAACCTCTGTTGTTGTTGTTGTTGTTTGCTGAATAAAAAATCCACAAAGGTAAACACAAAGCTTCAGATATTTCAGGAACATGTGCATGTTTTGACTGGGAGGAGCAGAGCTGTACACTCATCAATAAAAGATTGTATTCTTGGTGTTTTTCAGAGAATACAAAACTCCAGCTCGATTGGACTTTAACACAATCTGTGTTTAGTTCTTTCTCGACTTAATACCTACTGAGAAATGGAAAAACCAAAATGGGCATTACATTCATTTTTCAGATCTGATTTGATGGTAGTTAAAGAGATAATAGCTGCAGTCAGAAGTGTACGTCTCCTCTGCCTCTGGAAACACAATTTGTTGACAAAGGAATAATTGTGTTTGGGTTGAGTACCTGTCTGTTCAGCAGAGCCATGCGCTTAACAAACAATACAACACAAATAAGACACAAAGCAGAAAGAGGAAGCACATCCTGCTCTGATATCTCTGAAAATAATTACTTATCAAAGGGTCAATACATGTATTTCACCAGGATAATCCAGCTGCAGTCTCAGATGGATCAGGAAAAAACTTCTCTCTTTTCATGCCCTGAATATTTCATTACATCATAACTGCATAATTGAGTTTTTAAATATATTTGACAGTTCTGCAGCATCCAGTTTACATCACACGTCATCACTCAGTCACTAAACAGTCAGAGGTGTGTCCATAGCAACATCTCAGATCAACAAGTGTTCATCTCTGGGTGTTGTACCTCCTCCTGAAACGGTGCCGTCCTTGGCCAAGCTGTGAATATCTCCATTATCCCTGCAGCCACGCAGCGGGGAGCAGTCACGCTGTTAGGGCGAACCCTGTGTCGCCATGACGCTGAGAGGACGCCGTTTGAAAAGTCTCCTTCATTCTGTACTTTGTGATTGAGTCTCTGTGATTTTGCATTAAGCTCTCGGGTACGAGGCTTATTTTACTGGTTACTGTATCAGGACTGTTGCAAACAAACACTGCATCAGCAGGAAACCACACAGTTCCTGCTGCTGCAGCTCTGCACTGATGCTATTCTGTAATAAAGAGCAGTCCACACAGTCAGATAAGGACATATTGCTTTCTGCTTCCGCTGATTCATTTCAAATGTTACAGTGAGGATGAACAGAAACGTCACCGGGGAGGCGTCTGTGATTTGAGGAGATTCAGATGAGAGGCTGTGCTGTGGCGTGTCTCCATCAGCAGATCTGCAGCATGTCATCGAGGTAAACCCAACCTTTACTGTCCTGCAGCATTCACACTGTGAACACACTCAACTCAGACACATCACAACATACACTGAAAAATGGGTTTGGGATTTGTTGGTCATTTAAAAAAATATTATAGCACATCCACATCTTCCCCCTGCATCAACCAGTTTTTCATTACTAAAAAAAAATTCATCTTTTTCTGCTAATAAAAGATATTGAATCCAACTGTGGGTCAGAGAGGGAGAGACAGAGACCCATCAGTCACAGCATTTAACAGGACAAAATCCAGAACCACGTCCCTGGACCATCAGGACTAAGAAGCTGTGTGGAGGACCCAGGAACAGGACGTGAAAGGTGGTAAAATGCCTGCATGTCACACAGAGGAAATTGGCTGAGCAGCTACCCGCTAATGCAGAGTCGTAGTCTTTTTGATAGGATTAGAGCCCATTGGCTCACTAAGCAGATATGGAGACCGGTCTGCCAATCAGAACCAGCAGAATATAAAAGTCATTAGGAGCTCAAAAGGCTGGAAACACACACACCCTCTGTATCACAGTGTTGGGTAGCCACAACACACTGCTCAGCACACACACACTGCTCAGCACACACACACTGCTCAGCACACACACTCCTCAGCACACACACACTGCCAGCGATCACAGTGACACCTTGACCTGCGTCCAGTCGTCCACACAGTCTTTCTGGGTCTTTCTGGGTGCTGTCGGCCATCTTTAGTGAGGTCACAGTTTTGCTGGAGGAGTCGAGCTCTGTTCAAAGACACACTTCAGTCTTTGGGAGACATTTGGATTCACATTAAAAACCTTTTCAACTGACATCTGTTCAACTTTTCTTTTGAAGAACTTTTTCCTTTATAGTCTCATATTTGTCTAAAGAGGAAGGCTGGTCATTTGGTGGGTGAGGGCAAATTAAAGTTAACTACATCTCTGCAAAAAGGCAACATCATTTCATGAGTCCACATCCTGAAAATGATCAAATGCCACAAAACAGGCTTTTTAACAGACACTAAAGTCTCCAACTGAAACACACTGAGGGTTTCT
This sequence comes from Pseudochromis fuscus, assembly GCA_900323345.1. Classification (NCBI taxonomy): domain Eukaryota; kingdom Metazoa; phylum Chordata; class Actinopteri; family Pseudochromidae; genus Pseudochromis; species Pseudochromis fuscus. The sequence continues at coordinate 53,953 of OOFC01033642.1, read as the reverse complement.
GTCATACAAAGATGTTAAATATCCACACCCACACCTCTTTTATCACGGGATTCAGATGAACCGTGGCAGTGTAGTGTAGTCTTCACATCAGATCATCACAGAAAATAAATTATTCAGAAGTGCATCCATTACTACCACAAACCTCTTTACTATTCAAAGTAATCAGCAAAAACAGTGTGGACATGATGTGTACATAGCATCACTGCCTTTTAATATGTCTCAGTTTGAAATATGCTACGTGTACTGATGATGATGATGATGATGATGATTTCACTTGCTGATCACCTGGAGGTCATCTGCAGCACACGTGACATGTAGCCCACTTGCTGCTCGTGCTAGTTTCTCCAAATATGACCTCGTGGGATTTTAAATATCAGTGATGGAAATAAATATTTTTTTATTCTAAAAAGACTTCTCAGCTGCAACAGTGGAGATCTAATAATGAACACATGTGGACGCTGCGTGCCTGTAAAGCAGCGTTAGAAGTTGGATGTTAATGAGTTTGCCATATGAGCACAAGAGCCTCAATTCATGGTTCTTTCATTTGGAACCATAAAACTGCCTTTTCCTCCGCTATAGGAGGGGATTCAAATATCTGGGTCCTCGGAAACACGTCAGTGCCGTGGTCTGTTTGATCCAAAGCTCCAACGAGTGTTTCTTTAAGTGCGTGTGTAGAGTTTTCCTGCACCGGGTGATAGGAGGGGTTGGAGAGTGACGCTGGCTGCGCCTTGGTGCTGAGCGGAGCGCTCACCTGCAGATGAGAGAGCCGGGGAAACTCGGGGCAGAGCTGCAGCACACTCACGGAGCGCAGAGGAGGGACGTACCGAGCAGTGTGACCGAGAAGGAGGGAAATAAAACAATTACTGGAGAAGAATTACGCACCGACCCTCTTTGTGGTTCCTTGTCCAGGCAGCCTTGACTCGCTCGCTCGCCACGATGAGAACTGACTTCGCTCTGGTCCTGACAGCAGCCCTTCTTCTGGACACATTCTGGGTGAGATTCTTCATATTTTAGTCCAGTCTGTAATACAGCGCGTAAGCTGGAGTAAAGTAATGCAGCAGGAGAGAGTCCGCGCAGTGCGCCGCTGCTGCAGCGCAGCGTTGGTCGTTATTTCCCGACAAGTACGTTAATTGGATCCCTAATGAATTTCAGTGTAAGAAGAAATCAAATAAGGAAAAAGTAAGAATTGAGGAGCCAGTGTTGTCCGCTCCGTGTGATCCTCGTACGGGTTTTTTTTCTAGATCGCTGCTCGTTCATCGAGGGGCTGCAATATCCTGCACAAGTTAAATTACGGCACAATTTAATCACCCGGGATGACACCTTCTATCCTCCATCACACTCATCCTGGCTTCCCGCTTATTTTAACAGCAGCTTCCCTTATAACTGCTCCTGACCGAGCAGCAGTGGCTACAAAAAGTTCAACTTTGAAGTTTATCGTTCTTTTCAACCTTTTCTCGACGTTTAATCAATAAACCCTGGATGAAGTCGGCGCCGGTGGGCTGCTCCTGACGGCGCGCACACAAGCTCCCCAATCTCTCTCTCTGCTGATTCTGGCCAAAGCATCGCTGTCATATGATTTACATTTAGGGAAATGACACAAATGTATTTTACTCGTGCGTTATTCTCTCCCAGGATGAGAGGAGCCAGTGTGTGTTGTGCCTCCTCTTCATTCCAGTCCAGCTCCAGTGTGCGTGTCTGCGCGCACATCTGTGGCTGTTTGGGTCAGATCGTTTAATTTAACCAACAGTGAGCACTAAATGTTGGGTGCACAGTTGTCTGCACGCACACACACACACACACACACACACACACACACACACACACACAGCTCAGTTCCTCCTTAGACACCTCTGCTATAGTGACCCACAGTAAGGAGAGAAAATGATGCTGCATTCATGCAGATTTCCTCTGTGTGTGTGTGTGTGTGTGTGTGTATGTGTGTGTGTGTGTGTGTGTGTGTCTCACTTAACCCTGAGCACAATACTTAAACTAAATCTGTCCTCGTTTCATTTGGGCTGGTTTCTTTATGGGGCAAGTTACACAGCACATTTTATCACAGACGTCGGAGTGTGTGTGGAGTATTTAATCAGCACTGTGCCTACCCAGGGGCATATAGTTGATAAACTTGTTGAATATATTTCTGCTAACTGCTGCTCTATATGCTGCTTTTCTCCAAGGCTCGATGCCAAAGAGAAGAAAGAAATCAATGGGATCCATGTTTATCGATGTCTTACACTGTATTTTCTTCCTTTCAGAGGAATAATGGGGAGCATGCTTCCAAAGGTCCCTGCCGACCTGGCTTCTCACAAAGCTTCTACTCCGTGCTGATTTCAAGGGATGTACTGCAAGGCCAGGACATTGTTAAAGGTAAGCTCTCTAATTGGCAAGTCGGTTATTTTACATTTGTCAGGACTGCTCCAGTCAGAGTGAGACCTCCCTCTCTCTACACCACAGTGTGCTGGTGACGTGTTGTCTTTCAGAGCCAGACCGTGTCGCTTTCACATTACTGAGGCAGCATCTGGAAAATACATCTAAACACTGCAAAATTTCAAGATTACATTTCAGTCACACTGATGCATACATCTGAAGCTGAGCATGATGTAAAATACTGCAGCTACTCGGTGCCTTAAAGTAAAGTCTGCTGCTGCAGTCTGCTCCACAGCAACATGCTCTGAAAAACCTCGGTGGGAGCAACACGGGGCGTTCATCATGAAACACTCGGATCCCTGAATGTATGTTTGTTTGTTGACATAGTTTCACCTCTTGAACCTTGTTAATTAATTTCATCTTCATTACAGTAACTTTATGTACTATCACCCTCACAGTGTCTCACCCACTTGGGTGCGTGTTGCTCCAATTACAATATGAGCCAACCAAGTTTGAGGGCCCGATAGTGCAGGAAATGGAATCGACATCCTGTGTCTAATCTGGCACTGCTCCTGCCAATGTGGGCTAATTGCAATTCTCTATTGATCCCAATGGTTTTTTCTCATAGCTCAGCTAAGCTGTATTGTTTTGCTGTGGGCGCACAATAGCTCTTTTGTGGGTCGACTGTGTCTTCGGCAGCTGCGCGGTATATATTTCTCACTCTCCTTAGCCGTGAGAGACCTGGCGGGGATACAGCTGTCTAGACTCTCTCTCCTGAGTGTGTGCAGGCACAGACACACACACACACACACACACTCACTGGCATTTTAACTATGGATTTACACTATACCATATTTTTTTTGGGTTACCTCGTCTTACGTGTGTGTGTGGTGTGTGTTTGTTGCTGGAGTGATCTCTGATTGGATGGAGGCATCAGTTTGATTTCAGTGTTTCATTAACTTGAGTTTATTGTGTCCTGGCTGGAAGTGGGACTGGATGTGGGACACACTGTCACTGGGAGTGAGGTGCTCTGTGTGGTAGTGTTGTCTTCAGCCCAGCAGGGGGTGTCAACACAATCACAAACAATCAGAGAATGAGCCATCACTGCTGCACAGGAGCCATTTATTTTTCACACGGCATTATTTATCTAGTTTGGTCTCAGGGAGATGAAATCGTCTGTGTGTGTGTCTCCCATCGCACAGAAACTCATCTTCAGTCGACCAACATGGTTGTTTCCAGTAGAATATAATTTTCTTGCTTTGGTGTCATTTTAATGCACACTTGTTTTTTTTTTATTCATTTTGTTAAAATATAAACTGCAGTAACATCACCTTCACACATTCAGACTCACAGTTCATCTGCAGTATTTTCTCAGATCAAAGCTTCTGTTTTAATTTAACATTCGTCATTTGTTTCGTCTCAGTCGATGGAAAAACTTCTTGGTGAAATAACGTGTTCATCTTTACTGTGACACATTCACAGCTGCAGTGTCGTCTTCCTGTGTGTTTGAAAACACAGCTGCAGTGGAGGCACACACACATCCACACACACATCCACACACACACACACACACACACATGCACACACACATGCACACATATATCCACACCCACACACACACACACATCCACACACATACACATACACACACACACATCCATACATCCACACACATGCCCATACACACACACACACACACACACTCTGTGATTTACAGGACTCAGGCAGTTGATTTATAGTTGCTGAGGGTGTCACTGGAGGGAGGCAGGAAGCGGCTCTGGAAAGACTTTAATAATAACATTGTTTAACCCAAAACCGTCAGATGGGGGCAGGAGTAATGACACCCACTCACACACACACACACACACACACACACAAACATATATATATTCACGTTAGCCACTGGGGGGAATAATGGGAAGGACAGAACTAGGACCTTGGCCATGATGGGGAGGATGCCTGGGTCTAGACAGGAGGTCAGCAGGGAGGAGGAGGAGGAGGAGGAGGAGGAGGAGGAGGGTGTTACATTTCACATTTCATAATTTGAGTCTCTCTGATGGACCCAATTGCACAAAATGTAAAAGATGGAATTTGTTTTTGAAACCATCACAGCAAATATGACGACAAAGCCGCGGCTAAATCCCACTGCAATTTAGATGGAACCACATTTTGTCCAAAGTGTGTGAAACAGTTTTTCATTTCCCCTTTCATTACTGCATTGCATCTTTCAGTAAAAAGGAGCTCTTCATGTTTTCATCATTTCCTTCGCTTGTAGTCGTCATTTACATTTCAGCCTTCTGGTGAGTCGTGTACAATTTTGTCACGACTTTGTGTTTGATTAATCTTCTTTTAATGAACAATGATGCTCATTTAGATCGCTCTGGAGAAAGTTGGGGCGCTGCAGCCAATTGAGGGTTTTCATTGATAAGCACAGTCTGTCCAATAAACATTCATAAGTATAAATTCTGCTCTGAATTGTTGTGGCTGTGGGAATTGATTAACTCTGTGTTTATGTGGAAAACGCCTCATGGTTACAAAAGTTAACGACACATAAAACCGGACACTGCTCAGTCTGTGCTGGTGGATATCAGGTGTTCAAAGGCCTTTAAGATTTGATGTGTGGATCATAGATGCTGTGACCGTGTCTGGAGTATCTGTGTGAGCTGGACCGGGGCCAGACTCCCACAGATAAACAGAGCCAGAGAACCTCATCCCATGTGTCCCTGTGTCCCACTGCGGATCCTGTTCCTGGTAATGAAAGCCAGAGGTGGTGGTTTCAGCTCAGTGAGCCCACTCTGCTGACCTTGGACTTTGTTTGGGTTACCGGTGGTTTTTGGGCAGCCCTCACCTTCTGTATGTGCGACTGTGTGGAGAGTAGAGGGAGCGGGGACTGAAAGACAGATTTTGTGAATCGGGGTGAGTGAGGCGCTGCTGTCGGACACGTCGGTGCCTGAGCGATAAGGTGCTGACATCAACAGTGCAGCTCCTCACAAGGAGCAGGAGATTTTCCCTGCAGTCATCACTTTGTTTTTCGTTGCTCGGCTCCATTTTGAAAATGAGCCTCCTCCAGTAACTCATCAGCAGAGTGAATGGCCTGAATGTCTGTGTTCAGGTGTCCACATCTGTCTTTAACCCTCCTGCACGGCCAGGCTGCTATTGTGCTGATATTTTCTGATGCACTCAGCACTTCTCTCTCTGACCCTCCCAAACACACACTTTCACATACATGCTCTTGCACACATACACACAGTGTCTACAGGTTTGCATCTGCAGAGCTTCAAAGCTGCACAGTTGTTGCCATTTAAATCTATGCCGTCCCTTTCTGACCCAAACCCCATCGGTGCCACATTTCTCTCACAGTCATCGCACATCCTGGTGTTTGAACATAGCCAGAAACTAGGAGAATGCATGGAGAGTTTTGCATTCTGCATAAAACACACTGTTCAGAGCTGTAATGTTTCTCCGAGATAATATTTCCCAAAAATCTCCTCCAGCAGCCACGAGAAGGCCCTGGGTGATGACTCTCACTTGCCTTGGTTGGTAAAGCTTTCCTATGAGGCTTTGGGTGATTTTTCAAAATCCAATAGCCGGGCTGTTACTTTGCTGTAGGCTTTGTATTGGGAACATCATTTTTCAACTTGAAGTGCAGAACTTGATATACAGTAAGCATCAATTTCACCCCCGCTTTAATGCACACAACTATTTTCATATGAAGAAAAAAGTCGCACCATCACAAATAACCGCACAGGATCCTCTGCCGTAGGTTTTAATAATCCAGCCAGGATGTGTAAAAACATTTCCTGCCCTTCTTCTTCCCAAAATCACAGCTCACACTCTCCAGTGGTGCTGCTGATGGAGGGACAGCCGTCTGCTTCCAGGAAGTGACTCATGGGAGCCTGAATAAAAGATGCCTCTTCTCTTCACAGGCTCTGCTGGGATGGACACTACATCACTTTTCTCTTTCCCTTCACCCTCAAACAGAATTATAATGTTTTGATTTCCTGTTTACCTTTTGCCCCAATCTCATGACACTCAGCCTGCAGTGTTATCTGGGTCGACAGCAGACAGGCGTCCTGGTGGAGATCACACAGAGCTGGAGTTTAACCTCTTTACTTTCTTTCTGCATCCAAATCATTCTTATTGTTTCCTCGGATCTTTCTCGTCATCTTTCCTGATCTGCCTTTGATTCTCCAAGCGATTCGTCCCATCTAACAGTCTAATCTCTGCTGTAATGCAAAATGACACAAATCCCTTCTCTGTCCTCGCCATCTGTTTGAACCATTACGTGGTTTATGGCAAATATTTGTGAGGAAGTTTCAGCGGTGGAGACGGCAGCAGAGCTTTTCAGTGGTTATTAATTACAGGAGAGCGTGAGGCTGACATTTGTTGGGGCTCTCGTGAAGCGGTGCAGACACTCCAGACATGGTGAAGTGCTGCTTTATGCTCTTCAGGCCGAAGGCTAATCTGACCACAGGGAGCTGTTACAGATATGTAGCTGACTTATATTTACTTCACGTGAAAGCTTATTCCAGATGTATGTGTCCAACAGTTTCAGAGAACTTTGTGGAGTCTCCACAGAGGCTCATAGAGATGATTTAGCCTCGTGGTTGAACATTTCTTTCCCTGTTAAGGTCTGGACATGAGTGGTTTATGAGATAAATGAGGAGAGTGGGGGTGGGGGGTGTACACCTGCAAGAGTGCCCTTTGATTAATGCTATAGCTTGGGAAACCACGCTGTGCAACGGTTATGTGCTTGCTATGCTCGTGCATTTTGTGGTTGAATGTAGTGTGAGCTGTGAGGTAGTCGACCGGTGTATCCTCCAGGCTGGTCGTTACGAAGGAAAACCAGAGAGGAGGAAAAAAGAAAGAAAGCAGGTGGAGGCCATTATTTTTTTAATGGGTTTCTTGACATCTTCTCCCTTTGTTTTGAGAGGAGAGGACGGACCGAGGAGACGGAGGAGAAAAGGAGAGGGGATGAAGAAATGTGGGAGACTTCCTGCAGATTGAGTTACTGTGCGGTGTGTGTGTGAACTCTGCATCCTTGTCATCTGCTCGCTACATTAAGAGACCTCCTGCCTTGGTGTGATGGGTCTTCTGGGGCTCTACAGGACCAAGGTTACCGCCCTCCTGGAGACATTAAACCCGTTTAAATACTTTGCTTGGACTCTACCTCTTTAATGCACAGATGGTGTGTATGGGCTCTGAGGGCTGTACGATGACAAGGGGACACTGCTGGGTCTCTCTCCCTCTCACACTCACACATGCACATTCAGTCTGAGGCTGGGAGGAGTTTTTTTTTTGCCGGTGGTGTCAGATTACGACTGCAGAGCGGCTGTGGGGAGATGTCTCTGTTGTCTTTGGTGAAACAGTTTTTCATGAGGAGGAGCAGCAGAGATGCGAGGCGCTCCCAGAGGCTGTGCTGTGGCTGGATGTGGTGGACAGGGATTACACCAGCAGGGCAGTGATAAGCCTATAAGGCTGCTTTCTCTTTGCTCCAGAGTCACACTGACCGTGTCCTTCAGCCACCGTCACATGGAGGCTGAAATAGAGGCAGAGGGACACTCTGCTCCAAACAGGGTTGGAGAGGAAATTTAGGATGAAGCTTGTTAGACCCTGATGTGTGACAGTGACCTGAAGTGTTGTAAAAACATGTAACCAGTGGTGGACAAAGTATCAACCTCAGTACTGGAGTCAAAGTACTGATACTCATGGTCAAATCTTACTCAACTACAAATAAAGGTTATTGGTCAAAATGTTACTCAAGTTAAAGTACTAAAGTATTTACCTACTTAAGTATTCAAAAGTACAAAGTAAAAGTACATTTTCTAATATCAGTACATTGCTGTATTGTTCTCAGTGCCCGAGTCAATCCCCGACTAACGTCTGCTTCCTGTTAATGTGGTATTTTAATCTGAAAGGGCTTGGATGAAAAGAAAACTCCTTCCTGCAGAGTGTGTATAATACTTTGTTGGTGACTGTTTGGTTTTGCTTTTTTGTTTTCAAATTTCCCATCAAGAGGCTAACATGCTAACATTCTAACATGCTGTTTAGCATTTAAAAGAAACAAAAACCAAACCGTGCTGTTTCCTGTCTTCCCTCTTTATTGTTCGGTTCTGCTGTCGGTCACTTCCTGCTGATTTGCGTGACGGTAACTCTACCTGGACAAACTGCCTGAAACACATTGGCAGCATAGACTGTATATAAAGTAAGTAACACACACTTCCTGGGAATGTAGTGGAGTCCAAAGTACAATATTTGTCTTTGAAATGTAGCAGAGTGAAAGTAAAAGATTCCAAAAAACAAATACTCAAGTAAAGTACAAATACTGAAAAAATGTACTTAAGTACATTATTCAAGTAAATGTACTCCATTACTGTCCACCACTGCATGTAACAAAACCCGAAATGTAACAACTGGTCAATAATGTAACAAATGTTGAGCACAAAATGTAACAACTTCTTACATTTTGGTTTTTGTTACATTTTATTTTTATAACAATTCAGGACATTGTTACGTATCAGGCTCTAACGAGGCTTCGTTCCCTGAGGCAGCACATATACGATGCTGCTCACTGTTGTCGTACTTTGATGCAAACACACAAGGAAACACAGAAACACAGCATGATACTCAGAAACAAATGGGATCCAGACGTCCCCTCCCAGACTGCCCACTCCTCCAGTCGAGCTTTGGCGTGGGCCCAGACACGATGTTGTCCTCATCCTGTCCACTCACTCCTCCACTGCCTAAGTCCTCTACTGCCTCCGTTTGTCTGTGGCAGCTTTTTAATTACAGCCTAATTGATTCAGTTAGAAATTAAGCCTGTGTGAAAGCAGCCAATAAAGTGATGACTCAGCTATCACGGCTCCATCACTTTTTATTTTGTTTGTGCGCTGTAATAAAGACAGGCAGTGGCAGCGGAGGAGACCAGGGTGACACCATTTTGCAGCTGGAGCCTCTTTTGTCGAACTGTTTCAGATTTTCACTCCTATTACTCTTTCAGCTCTGAGCCAATTAAAAATGCATGAGCTCACTTTGGATGATTCTCCTCGTCTCCAAAATCTTTAACTCTTGTAAGAAAACATAATTAAGGAGAAGTGGGCTAAGATCTCATTTACTGCCATTGTCATAAAAAGGCCTCATAACAGTGGTGCATGTGGATAAAAAAATAATATGAAAATGGTTCTCACCTCTAACCCAGCCCTCCATTATTTCTCCACTTTTCCTACTTTCTCCAAAGTGAGATCAGATCATTATTTTTAATTAATGAGACTTCTGTCCATTTCTCACACTAATCAACAGCAGAAGTGTATGATCTCTCTGTGGGCAGGACAAATCCAAGAGCATTACAGCCTCATATGCTATTCCCTTTGCTTGGAGATCCCTTGTCTTTGTTAAGGGAGGATGAAACGGAGGATGGAAGCCCTCAGAAGACATGGCTGTCTGGTAATCACTAATTGTGTCCTGAACTCCTTGTGAATGTTCCCCATTAAGTTCTTAAGTTCAGCACACAGCTGAATCACTGCCTCTGAACAAGGACGCTGTGCAGGAACACAGGGGACAGAGGGAGAAAAGGATCGAGGAGTTTGGGGTCGACAAACGGAGTGCCAGTAATGTTAATTAATCAGAAGACAATGATGAGTCCCAGGGTGTCCGGGCCGACGCTATTCAACGGGCTAAAAGCTAATAAGGGGCTAACAAAGGAGCTTCCACAGGAGCCTGGTCTTTGGAAACAGACTCTGTTGATTCATGTCAAGATAGATGTTGGCTTTCTGACAGACTTCATTGATTTCCCCAAAGGGGGGCTCTCACATCTCCCTGTGGTCCCCCAGAGTCCACCACAGTGAACTTTGAAGCTGTGGTACAATGTTACATTTTTACTCCAAGACGCTTTTATTTTTCATCACAAGCAGTAAAATGTTCACTCAGGAATCTGTCAGTTATTACTGCACTGATTAATAAATATAGATTTAAATCAATAAAACATCAAGTGAGCTGATGTTTTCAAATAGCATTACATTTAAAAGACAGAGTAAAATCAAAGAGTGTGGTTTATTTTTGGATAAAAATATCAAGTAATTATCAAAATTGCTGTGTTTTTTTTTTCACCTGACCACCTCCACATTTCATATTAAACCTGTAAATATCCACTGTCCACTGTCTCCCTGAGGTTCATCTTCATCTACAGCAGCTAAAAGATCAATTAAAAACCACTTGTGATAATCAACATTATAGACACAAAGTAACATCCAGGACAATGTCAGTGCAACACAACTACAACACACTATGTGCACATGTGGAGTCTCAGGACATCGTCACAGTGAAGCAACAACTTTTCAGCTCAAACATTTTTTCTTTTATCACCACAGTCTGGGAGCTCGTTAATTATTCATCAGAGCTTGATATTACAGCAGATTTTTAATTGTAGTTTTTTATTTTGTTGTTGAGACAGACCTGCTGTCAGAAAAAAACATTTTGAGTGAGAGACTCGGTCGTGTACCTTTTTTAAAATGTATTAATTTTAAATTGTAACTAATAAAAGAAATCACAGACAGATCATCAGAGTGATGGCAACAATTTTCACAGGACTTTAATACCCTGCATTCAGTTCATATTTGTACTGTTATAGCAGTGAATACAACTCCTTGTAAACTGATGATTTGCTGATTTTTACACTTGTATTTCTTCTCCTATAAATAAAATGTCTTATTGTTCATATTATGACTGCAGACTGGAGGGTTACAGTGAACTCCACGGTGCACTGCTGCTTATTTTAAATACTGTGCAGATATTTCCTCATTGTGCAGAATGAGAAGCATCTTAACCTGTTGTTCCTTTCAACACTACGGCTGCGCACTTAGTGTAAAGTACATTAGCGGCTGCTCTGCAGGATTGTAAGTACGTGTGTTTTTCTCTATAAGTGAAAGGTTGGTATGTGGTAACGCAGCAGCTCTCTGTGTGCGAGCTAAAAAAGACGGAGTGATACCTTTGGTCAGATTCCTTGAATAGTGAGACAGTCATTTCAAGCCGTGGGACCAACATGGCTTTTAAAAGCGCACTGGCCAGAATCTCTTTCTTGTTCTTCTCCCAATCTGACGATTGTCTTTTTCAGCACATCAGAGGAAGAGGGTAATAAAAGGCGCTGCTTTCCTCCTCTGGGCCTGGGAGGATGAAGAGCAGCAGATAAGTTGTCGAGCTCTGAGTCTGAGAATGATCAAAAACAAAGTGAATCCTGTGGCCGCCGAGGGAGAGAGGGGAGTGAGGGGGGG
>OOFC01033642.1:20701-38510 GCA_900323345.1 Pseudochromis fuscus | reverse complement strand
CAACACTAACAACAGCAGCAGCAGCAGAAGAAGGATGAGGAGGAGGAGGAGGAGGAGGACGTATATTTCATCCATTTGATCCATATTTCCACTCCAGCAGAGTAGAGACTGAGGCGCTCTAAATGAAACCATGAAACCATGGAGGAAAAAAACGTTTTTCTTTGAAGCACACACATTTGCATACACATGATTGCTGCAGTGTGCATTGCAGCAGCACTTTACCGTGCATGAGGTTTACGGTGAGAGCCACTGCACGGAAAACAATTCAGAAAGTTAAATGTGATGTCACTTCAGATTCATCAAGGAAAATATTTTCATCGTTGTTTATCTCATCTCAGGCGACTGCAACAGATTTTACTGCATCATCGTGTGTGTGTGTGTGTGTGTGTGTGTGTGTGTGTGGTGCTTTTGTATGTCAGCATAGAAGTGATTTGTCCTGCAGATGCAGACTAATGAATGAGGCGTCTTGCTCATGGGCTGATATTAGCCTGGGTAGCAGTTCTTTTGATGTGATTAGCTCCATGCACTCTCTTGACAAATTGGGCTGTCCTCTCCTCACAGCTGAAGCACTAATCTACGCCAAGAAACAAAGAAACTCAACCAACAGATCATGCAGCTTTCAGCGTGTGGAGATGTGTGTGAACGTGCTGAAGATACATAACTAAAAGACACCATCTCATTCACTGCCAGACTTATATAGATGTTACACACTCCTAGCATTCAGTTCACACACTACACATGTTGGCTGCTCGTATTTACACATCTGTAAGTTAATAAGTGCAGCATCCGTCTGCAGATCACTGTGCAAACAGAGAGGAGCCAAAGTCCTGTTTTGAAGATGAGGAATAAAAACATCCTGTGATTGCTGATGGACCCTGGCAGCATCAGCCAGGCTAACGAGGAAGCTTTCGGGATTGGTGAGAGCGTTGACAGCGATGCCTGTCAGCTGTACTGTTTTTCTTCTACTGAAGCAACACAGGAAGTAGTCACAGTGATGTCTGATTGGAGGAGGATGTTGGATGTAGGTGTGACCTTACTGCCTACAGAGTCGTTGTGGTGTGATCAACAACCTCCTGAATAAAGTCAAGACCTGGATGTAAATGAGCATCATTGATGGACAGAGTGGATGTCTGGTTGTCCTCAGTTCTCCATCAGTTTTCCCAGGATCATTTTTTCACTGCGTCCATGTTCAGCAGGTTTAGATTTGACCCCATTCACCATCAGATCCTGAACTGACTGTGACTGGTCTGAGTCAGGTTTTCATTGGACACAAATACTCGGATCACCTTTGTATTTTCTGCTGAAATGGTGAAAGGAGTCTTTGTTGTAAATCCACCAGTGGGTGCTGCTGGGTGTGTGTGTGTGTGTGTGTGTGTGTATAAGCATGCTTTCTTTCCTAACCGCTGAATGTTTGGACAGAGAACACCACGGCGCTCAGGAAATTCAGAACAGACACATGGCAAATTATTTTCTTCTTCATCTGTTTGCAGTCAGATTTATCTTGGAAATGAACACATAAAACATCCAGCCCAATCCCTCCAGCAGCTTTACCGAGATTTTCTAAATATTTAACTTTAATTTAGATACCAGTGCTCAGAGGTAATTGTATTGGAGGACTTGCTCTGAAACTTTCTGAATAATGGAAGTCCATCAGTTCAGCCACTTAAGATAGTGTTTAATGAATTAAGCAGGCCCTGGATGGGCGACCTGAGGTGGAAGACAAAGAGGTTGTATATATTACACCTATCTGATGGGACGTCTGCACATTAAGCATAAAGTATTCTCATGTCATCATCAGGGGAAAAGGGATTTGCATATCTTGGACTTGATGAAATGGGCTCTTTTCTGTCTGTCATCTGGTACATGGCCACAGAGGAGGAGGAGGAGGAGGAGGAGGAGGAGAGTATGTACATTTGAACATTAAGGAAAGTAAAGATGCAGAATTGGGTTTTTGTAGCAACATTATGATTTTTTTGGATTGTTAAAGGAGGCATATTATGTAAAATCTACTTGTTAAAGTCTTTTAACTGTTTGGTATTTACCTCCAAGTCACTGACTGTGAGATTTAAAACCTCCTCATTGTTGCTGAGCTGCTTGAAGAGAAATACCTGGACTAAAACCAGCAGATCTGGATCCTGCTCTACTGTGATGTAACAATATATCAGATGAGTCTCCCACATGGTCTCCAACATCATCTGAAGTGTAGGATCCTCCTTCTTGGATTTCACGCTACAAGAGAAGTTTAGCTGCGACATGAGTGCAGCTAAACTCAGTGTTAGGCTGTAAAAACTACACATTTCATTACACTCATCTCATTTTCGTTTCCTCACGTTGTGCTGGTTTCCTGGTTACAGCGACGGCGTCTTTACATCAGTGCAGAACAACGGAGGGGAGCGTCTTAAAGGTACAGGCACCTAAAAACAGCCTGTTCTGTCTACAGCTGACACAGTGGCCATTTCTCAATATGTGTACTTGTCTATACTTATGTTCTCGCGTACTCGTCATCAGTCAGAGATCGAGTACTGTTCCAGTTCAAAGTACACATCTTTATGTGTTCCTGCTCCTCCTTCATTATGGAGCCTGCATCAGACAAGACCTGTGTGGACTTAACCCATAATGCATTTTGCAACAGCGAGCGGAGATGTGACGCCATCAAGTACTCTTCCTCACAAGTCTGCACCTCAGAGTCCGACTCACAGGTACATTCTCACCACGTACTCGAGTACAACTTTGCGTACTCTGAATTGAGAAACGGCCAGTGTTTCTGAGGGAGACTGAAATACAGGATCAAAGTGGAGTTTCACCAAGAAACTTCACAGACATGTAGAGGTGTATACGACTGATTTAAACTGATCTGAAACCAGTATGATATGTCCCCTTTAATGGTTATGACAGAGGTGAAACAATGCTCCAATAGGAGGAAGGTGTCAGGGCATGTCAGAAACCCCCATCTCCCACACACACACACACACACACACACACACACCCCTCAGTCCTCTACTGTGGCAAGTGGAGACTCTTATCATTGATTTTCTCTTTTCTCTCCTCTGTTCACTCACTGCAGCGCCTCCCAACTTATCTGGCTCTGACAGAACAATGCTGCAGTAGGAGGGCACTCAAGGACAGATTAGATTGTTTGGGGATTCTCATTCCTCAGTTTTTCATATTTTTCACTCCATGTTCCTTTTCTGTTGCACATTTCCAGCTCTGTGATATTGTTTATTCGCCTTGATCATTTACACTCGCAGCTACTTTGTCTCTCCTCCTGAATCTCCAGTCTGTTACTGTATATTTTCCCCGTGTGGATTAGTTAAAATGTTGCAAAGGTTCACGTGTGTGTGTCAGCTTGTTTGTGTTGATGTGTGTGTGTGGTGGTAGCGCCTCCTCTGTCTGAGCCGTGGTAATTACTGTGCTTCACTGCATCTGTAGAAGTCAATGAAGCTGAACTCATTGTCTCTCTCTACATGGAAGTCAACAATTGTGTGAATTCCCTGGCGACGTCGCAGCCACTACTAAACCAGCTTCCTGCATTTTTTATCAGTCTCAATGTGTCTCAGTTAGTTCTTTGTCTCTGCCTTTCTCGCTGTGTGTGTGTGTGTGTGTGTGTGGTTATTGTTTCCTCTTCTCATTCCCAGGGGTAATTGAGCTTAAGAGTGTTATTTAATTTCCATGTATGTATTTCTGTGTTTAATTTGAATCATGCAGTCTATTTAAAGTTGCTAACAGCAGCTTAATCTGATTTCCAAACAACAACAGCTCGCAGGCGTTTCACTGAAATGTTTTCTAAGACGGATTTGAAACATTTCAACTGATGCTTCTTTGCAGACTTATGATGCTCAGTGTCATTGTGGTGTGTGTTTAAACGTTGCCACATGCTGAGCGCACACACTGGCTGAATCAGGAGAGTGTGTGACCATGAACCGTGCTCAACCCACTGGCGTCTAAACGGGGGATTACCGGTTGTTCTCAAACCCAGACTCTCGTCGGCGATGCTTAACCTTCACACTGTAATGCAGATCACACTTGATGGTGAATAGGTTAGCCTCAAACCCAGGCAGCCTCAGTGGAGTGTGTGTGAGTGTGTGTGTGATGGTAAAAAGCAGGCTAGTTGCAGGAATGTGTGTAATAGGATGATGAACTGAGGCCAGAGTGAGATGCTGGATGTGATTTAGACCGTGGTGGCTTGGGTTTAGCTAATTGCTGTTTGGGAGAGGATGAGATAAGATGCAGCCCGATGGATGGATGGATGGATGGAGGCTGGAGGTTGACTCCAACTGTTTCTAACTGTGGTGGGAAACCCTGCGAGTGATGTGCTGCCACTGCATCGACCTTTCTCCTAATTTCTCCTACCTGCTCTTCTGCTTCCAGATACTGTGGGTATTTTATGTAATACTTCAGAGTATGTAGGACAGAGACAAGGAGAGAGGAGGAGGAGGGTGGTAATATTTTAGAAACTGAATAGCTTTCAAATGTAAACCGACAAACGTGCTGTGGTGCTGCAGTGAAGGGAGCAGGGTGTGTGTTGGAGCAGTGTAGATGTTGTTAATGTGAGTCTATTGTCCAATAAATTGGCTTGAGTATACTTATGCCCGTTTAAACAGCACGCATGCAATTAGTGCTGAGACTGAGAGAAAGAGAGCGAGTGCTTTGCATGCCAGTCGCATGCTGTGTGAGTCTTTTGGCACCAGTTAGCTTGTGTTGCCATGTTTAGAGTGTATAAATTGGTCCACAGTTGTGTGTTGGCTCACAAACTGTCCTCCTCAGTGTCCATTTGTTTCCATCGTTATGGCTCCTTAATAGACCAACTGTGGCATTTATCTTAAATAGCGAGCTTTGCAGAAGTTTACTTAAAGCTAAGTAAAAAGATTTTTCCTCTTTAAGCGCTCTGTTTAACCTCAAGTATGCATAATGTCTGGACAGCCGGTCAGCACTTAATAGTACCGAGACTGGAGCTTACAGGAAAAATAATGGGGGAGTGAGACTGTGGCGTCGACACTTCTCTCAAGTTTTAGTCTGAAAATTGGCAGCAGAGGGGACGAGGTGTAAAAAGCAGATCTGTAAAGGAGAGATTAGGGTAATGTCATCATATCAGAGGAAGGGAGAGGATCTGTTATTGTCCGTGTGGAGATGCTGTTGTTTACAGTGGCCTTTAGCAGGAAATGTCACACAGAGCACTCAGGCATCAAGGGCCACTCTCAGGGCAGGGCCCCCAGCTGCAGCGTCCAGGTTGAACACAGGTCACAAAAACACCTGAAATTCATCCATATGAACACATACAGGAAGTTACATACAGGAAGTTACATTTAACACCGTGTCTGTGATGTCATCTCAGCACCGCACTGTGTCTTCCTGTGAGGCATTTGGATGTGAGGGATGTTTTTAATGAGGCAACCTGTGATGTTTGAGGACTGATGAATGTGCAGCGTCAGCAGAACACACTGCACTTCATTATAACCGTCTCACATGACGTTTGGCTTATTTTCGGTGCCTGTGTTTGTACTTGTGTGGCTCTCGGGGGGAGAAGGGAATCGCCTGCTGAACTAGGCCAGTGGAGACTCTGACATTTAGACTCAAAGGCTAATGGGATGCCTGCGTCTGCCTCGCGCTCGCCGGCTCTTTGTCGGGGTTCTCAGATCAGGACTGACTATCCCACGCTCCTCTCCCAGACCGTCTGGAGCCCTGATGTGCTCTCTCCAGACGCAGCGTCTTTCAGATTTCATTCAGTCTCCATGTCTGAAATGGTATAGCTGATGTCTATCGTGGCTGTCTGTCTGTCTGTCTGTCTTTCTGTCTGTCTGTCTGTCTGTCTGTCTGTCTTTCTGTCTGTCTGTCTGTCTGTCTGACTGGGAGACTCCACTGGTCTCATACTGAGACAGAGCCGAGGGGAGGCTGCGACAGACAATCACATTGTCTCCTCTGATGGAGGCCAGGGACTCGTGGAGTTCTGCCCCTTCAGTGTTAAAGCAGGGCCTTCCTCAGACCAGCCATTTATTCTGTCTAAAGGCTCATTTATTCTGTCCCAAGGCTATGTTGTGAAAACATCTCTAATGATGATAGTAATACCCAGTGGGTGAAGATGTTGGAATGATCTTTCATCTCCCGTGAGACGTCTTAGCATGACCTACTCTCTGACCCTCAGGGCCAGTGCTGCCTATTGGAGCCAGAAGACTCATTTGACATCGCTCAGAGGCTGTCCTGACCCCCGTGGTCAACTCATACATCACCACCGCACATCCTGCAGAATACTGGATTATCACACCACTTAAATACTTTTCTCCCACAGACGTTTTGACACTGTGGGGTGACGGATACTGAAGTTTTCAAAGGAGACATAAAGCAGCCTTTGTGGATTAGTTTTTAAATGACTGTCATCATTGTGGAGAAGGTGGACACAGCAGCTGCATCAGATCAGTGCAGGGTTGAACCTCCTCTCTCAGGTTCGTTGTGTTGTGCTCATTTGATTTTGAGTTGGTGACTTTCAGGACATTATCACCCTTGATGTGAAAGGATGCTTGTCAGTGCAGAGCTCCTGATGTTAGATGTTAGATGTTTGCATCCTCACACTCATGAAGGCAGTAAAATTTAAAACATGACGAGAAGAAAGACTGAATTTCCTCGAGAGAGGAAGAGGAGAAGGAGAGAGGTTTGTTTTGCTCCTGGAAATATCAAGGTAATTAGAAGTAGCATATCATTTACAAATCAGGCCTGACATTTAGGATGCTGGCGGGTAACAATGGAGAGTTGTGTTTCACTTGTGTGATGAGAGGAGTGTCGTCCTGATTGCAGTGAGTGCAGCGTCTCCCAGGTGTCACCATCAGTCCTGCAGCAGAGCATGTTACATTAGTCACTGTGTCCACATCCAGCGCAGTGAAGCTGCTATCTCAACTCCTCGTCAGTGTTGTTGATGTGAGAAGTGGTTTTTATCAGTAATGAGTATGATGAAGAGAAGATTATTGATTCGCTCCTAAAAGCCTGGATTCAATGAAGAGCAGACTGGTAGAAAGAGACATTCAGCCTCAATCGTTTGAGTGCAGCAGAGTGTGTGTGATGAAAGTAACCAGCTGCTGTTGAAGCCGATACAGACACTTTAAACATTTCAATAATAATATAATAAATCATAATAATAAACTTTACTTATAGAGCACTTTTCTAATCACATGTTGCAAAGTGCTTTACATTGATGAAATGCAAAGAAAGAGAAATAAAATCAAATCAAATACAGTGGTGCACAAAGAAACACAGTAATAAAAGTAATACAAGGTGACAAATTTGAATTAAATAACTTAAATAAAATCAAATATGTTTTAAGCAGAGACTTAAAAGAGAGCAGAGAGTCAGCTGACCTGATAAATACATAATCATTTAAACATGCACCTTTGATTATTCAATACAAATTAGAAAGTCAATAGTTTTTATTGACCTTTTCCATTTATTGTAAAAATTCATTTTAAAAACTGTGATATGATTCAACAGATATTGAAAAGAAATTGATAAAGTCAAACCTTGAGCTTTGTATCTGCTCTTTAATTGCTGCAGTTGCACCACTGTTCACTGAGACCTTGCATAATAACTGAAATGACTCATGTGGACATTTTCAAGATAATATCCGACACTTCAGCAATTGTCACCTTTGGCATTTTTTGTCCTCTCCCGTCTATTCTGGGCCTTTGCAGTGGTAGCAAGTGTACCTTGAACCATCTGCTCCAATCATATCACTTCCTCTGTGATCCAGTTAGGCTGTGGCATGTTACTAAGAGATGCGTCCCAGATAGAGCATAAAACATCAACGCAACACTGCAGTGCAACATCTCTCCCAGGCAGAGACAGAGTGGAGCAGGCAGACGTTTCTTATAAACACTTAGTCGACCAAAGTCAGGGCTGTGCAGGATGGGAGAGTGACTGCAGCCGCCCAACATCCTGGAAATTGCCTTTGTGAACGAGGGGCCCCTGAAGGCCCGAGGTTCACTTGAAGAAATATTAAATGGGCACAGAGACACAACTGTTCATCATCTGTATTTGGGGTTGAAGCAGCCGTAGTGCAGCTGATGGCGGTCTGTGATTCAAGTGCACAGTAGATAACTGGGAGATTTCCTCTGCAACTCCCACAGAACCTCACCTCTCGTACGGAGAGATAATAAATACGCTCACCCCCTGAAGTCTGTAAGTAATACATACGCATTACCCACAATTACTTCTCTGCTTTATAACTGCAGATTTGGTAATAACAGTGCACCGGCTCTTGCTGTTTTATTATAATTTATGGGGAGCTCTCGTAGCACAACTGCAGAGAAGCAGCAGTTATATATGTGCTGTAGTGGGGAGCAGAGGGAGGCTGCTGTACCGCCCCAGAGAGCAGTCTTACCATAATACAAATCTGATCTGCTTTTGCTGCTGGTGATGAATGTCCTCTGATCAGAGGTGGTGAAGGTCTTCACTCTGGGTTAAAAAACCTGTGAATAAAAGCTGCAGAACGTGATTTGTTTCCCATGTTTAGCTGTGCAGCTCTGATATTCATACACCTACAGTACTCCACTCATTTAAAGTGACAGCCAAACTCCAGCTCACGAAAGACTTTCACCTGAACTGGATTGACAAATTCAGCATTTCTCAGACAGCGATGCTGGACACAGCTGTGATAGGTAATTTCTGAGGAAGCAGCCTTATCTGTCCTCCCTCCCCCTTCCCCACAGAGGAGGAGAAGAGTGGAGAAGAGAGGACAGGAGATGAGAGCAGTTGAGGGAGGAGGTAGATACATGTAGTGTGATCTGAGGCAGCTGTCTGCTGCTTTGTCCTGCAGGCTGAGGCTGGAGCTGCAAACCCACACTGGAAATCTCTCCCAGCTGCATCTGGGTCACCAAACACCACCTGCAGGGATCTACTCTGAATCTACGGCTGCTGTTCATGAATATTTTAGTAAAAATCTATTGATTACTCCATTGATTAATCGATTAATTGGATAAGAAATGCTCGTTAAGGTGCAATAATAAATAGCGCTGCCAAACGATAAAAATTTGTGTGAGGGTGGTTTGTCCCAAGCTGAGCGACGGGTTAGCTTAAGTGCTAGCAGAATCCCCGACTATCGTATGCTTCCTGATAATATTTTTATACTCACTTCGCTTCTCTTCACCTCAGATCGCTCGGGATCGTCCCCCCTTGGTTGTATTTACATTACCGAGGATCGTCCCTCCTCCGTGTAGCTGGCCGTCATTCATGACGTCATCTTTTATGCGATTCTTTCCTTTCTGACCGCTCCGTCCAGCTCCCGCTGAATTTTCTCATCAGCGACTAATGACAGAAAGGTTTGCACCTCGTCCTGAGTCCATGGGGCAGAATTTCTAACAGCTGCCATTTCTCTTCGTGTTGTTATTTCAAACATGTCTGCACGATTTAAAGATGGCGTGTTTGCGAGGACAGATTACCTGCCACGCAGTGATGACGCAGTGATGACGCAGTGACGCAGTGACGATTTCGACCAATAAGATTTCAGTACCTGCTCCGACCTGACCAGGTACTTTGTTTGGAACCACAGGAGAGGAGGTACGAAAAGTTGTACCAGATACCAAGTTGCAGGAATTTTTTTGAAAGTGTAAATGCGCCAAAACCAAAGCGAAGCGAGAAGGTACCAGTGTAAATGTGCCATTTGTGTCGGTCGACTGTCCGTCCGGTTTTTTCGTCCTCACATTTCCCATCAACAGGCCCAACTATTTAACGTTTTCAAAAAAAAAACCCAAACAAAACGTAAAGGCCGTACTGTTTCGTGTCTTCCCTCTTTATTGGTTGGCTCTGCTGCCTGTCACTGTCATGCTTCTGCTTCTTCTCCTTCCTGTCTGTTTCTGTGAATAACAGTGGGAGCGATACTGCCCCCACCAGTTCCTGTAGGGAACTGCAAGTACAGATGAATTTTTTCCGGCTGATATTTGATTTTACCAATGACAACAACAATAATTTGACGCATTGATTCTTGAACTTCTGTGTCGATGAATTTTTATAATCAACGTAATCGAATTAAAAATAATGAACTGACATTAATCTGCTACAGTCCTCAGGAGGAAGATCAAAGAAAAAGATGCGGTGAATGTACCTGAGTATTTACCCACTTCCAATTTGTTCATTTGTACAGTATAATTGTTTACACGTTTGTTATATACGTGTTGCATATCTGCGTATAGGATGTGTGGCCCTAAATTGTTAGTGTTGCTAAAACATGCACTTCATTGAAAATACAAGAGGAGCTGCTGCCCACACAGCAGCTCCACTGAACATCTGTCACAGCTCGTCGCTGAACTGTTTGTAAAACCATCTCTCACTTGTTTATGCATCTGTGTGGAGGGAAGGACACTGAGGCGTCTGTGTTTAATTCAGATGTGTGCTGAGGGTGCTTGAGTGACAGTGTACTCTATGACCCACTGTGTAACAAGCTCAGAATAGATCATTTGCCCTTTTCACTTCAAAGCTCCAACACACACCGCAGCAGCATCACTGCTAAAATCTAATGCAGGCGGTTGAGGATGTGCAAACCAATTTGTACGCTCACACTCTTGTTAAGAATGAACATGTGCTGATGATGACCCTCTGTTCATTTAAATGGCTGCACATGAAGAAATTCATCAAGCTCTGATTGGCCATCACAGACCAGTATTTCAGTACTTAGACCATCATCTCTCAGGCACGTGGAACCAGCTGAGGTTGTGTGAACCAGTTTGACAAAATCCACTAAATTCCTGATTTTTGCATTTTGAGTGTGTGACATTCAAAATGGAAAACTGAGTGTGACCTTGTCCCCTCACACACCGCTGTGCTGGAGTGAGATTGGGTTGTAGTATCAGCTGCAGGCATCCAGCGAGTCGACATCTCCCTCCACTGGGAGGTTACTCCGTCTCAGATGCCCTGACACCACCATCACTTTATTTGGATTTGGCCAAAAATATATCTGAAATTAAAATGGTGCATGTTTTACTGCACCTCTTCCTTCCATCCAATTAGCATAGCATTTAGGGGCTGTGCGGTTTCATATGCCTCACCATATGATTTGATCATTTGGGCTTCATCAGCGACACTCATCAAGCTCCAGAAGGCCTCAGTATTAGCTCGCTAATTTGCATGCCACTTGCATATTTCCAACAATAGAGAAAATTATGAGAATGTCCTTGAAGCTATATTGGAATAAATGCTTGAATCACTTTGAATTGATTATCTCATCAATAATAAATTGCTTGATCAATAATAAGGAACGTTTAATGCAGCTTTTTACAAATTCTCTCTTCATCCTCTTTTTAATTTATTCGCTTCACTTGATATTATTGATAAAATATACATGAGAATAAGTGGAAGAGGTGCAGTGTCTGAGCTGCAGAGGATCACAGAGGAGGTGATGCTTCGATCTGAGGGAGGAGGCGTGTGAGGCGGTGAACCCAGCAACCTGTGTGTGTGTTCAGGTCATGGTCAGCTGCAGAACTGAGGACACCACTAACACCGACACATTAACCACTGTTTCATCCATTTCTCAATGTTTCCTGGAGGATGTAGTGAGGCTGAAGGAGGAACAGACTGGATCAAAGTTCACACAGTTTATCATCACTTAGCATTAGCTATAGCTCCATGTTACAGCACACATGTGATACACACAACAAACCTGCAGATATGTCGTTAACGTGACTCATCAGACTGAACTTCTGCAGTAACATCATGTAACTGCAGTTGATGCTGGTGCATTAGTGAATGTTGTGTCCTCTCGATGCCTCGGTGTGGTGGACAGTGTTGCCAACTCCTTAGTAAGGAACGTAGCTATTGGCTGTCCTAGAAGTTGCTAAATGATGTCATCACCTAATTTACATAATTGGGCTTTGGCGTGTTATTGTAAGGCACAAAAAGTGAGTAAAAAAAACGTCCTAAATATGTTTAGAACCACAAATGAGCTTTCTTCTGTTGGTTCTTGTTTTGTTTTTTTATTTTGACATTGAAGACTATTGCTTTGTCTAGACCACGTTCATGTGGTGTTTTTTTTATTATTTTGTTCAGAAAAGTGTTGGAAAATGTCCTGTGATGCTTGTGCACGTTTTTTTCAGAAGAAACTTTAAATATCTGGCAGTTATTTACAATTTACTGCCTGTTAACACAGAGTAATGATGGTTTAAAATGAAGAAAAACAGAATTTCGTGGAGAATAGAATGTGAAATTGAACATAAATTTGTTTTAGAGGTTTTTTTTTTATCACACAGGGCAGATCTCCACATGTTGACTGTGAAGCTACACCTCAGCTTTCAGAAATCATTGGATTTTTTTCCGATCGCACAAACGGTGACATGATTACAGTTATGTGAGGCGTTTAGGGACGCGGTAAAATGTGGTACTTGTCGATAAGGACATGTTCAGCCTGTGTGCCATTCATGACTGATACCTGAAGAGGTTGGTGACAAAAAAGCCGTGTCCAGCTGTGAGCAGATGCCTCTTAGACACATTTACAGATGTTAGGAGTAGAGGCCGACGACGGCGAGACATATGTGTGCTATCTGCAGAACGATACGTGCTTTCAGGTCAGAGTCGCCAAACACTAGAAAAGTAACACCAGAAAAAGTCGCTAGATTTGTCGCTTTTGACAAAAAAAAAGTCGTGAAGTTGGCTACAGCGGTGTTGGATGCAGCTGTGCAGCCCGGTGGGAGGGGCATAGACTCTGGACTTTCTCTATTAGTGCAAAATAGCAGAATAGTTTGGTTCATTCTGACAATGGTGGGACGATAAGACTAAGGTGGACAGAGGAGGAGAGTTTTATCAGCAGATGATGCACTGACTCATTATTACCTCGTATGTATTCTTGTCTCTTTACTCACAAAAAAAATCCAAAGCTGGCACAGAGGCTGTTTCAGCATGACAAATAGACCCAGTATTATGTAATCCAGCCCTGTCCCCACATATTACAGAGGTTTACAATGATGCACATTCAAATGCTGCTCGTGAGAAAAGAGACAAGAGATGATGCTGAATGTTCCCCGTCGACCGAGGCGTTTTTGAGAAACTGATAATCTTTTTACTTGTGAGGAGAGGATCAAAAGGGAGGAAAATGCAGAGAGGGCATTGCTATCTATCCATCTATTTATCTCCCTTTCTTCCCTGTCACTGCATCTCTCTCTGCATATCCCACACGTCCTGCCTTATTCTTTCCGGCCGTTCATCATATCCCCGTGTCCAACAGCATTTTGATCGTTTCCTCGCTCTTTTGTCTTCCCATCTTTTCTCCTTTTCCTCTTATCAAACAGGCCTCTGGCTTGTTTGTCTACTGGTAGAAATCCACTCTCATGTCCTTCCTGTTGTTGCATCCCTGTGTCCTCTCACCTGACACCCTCGCTACTCGTCCATGCTTCGGTCCTGTGGTGTGGTTGTGGTGTGGATGCGCTGTCTTTTTGGCGGTGACCTTGAGGAGTTTCTCTCTATAAACAGTGGACACTGAGTGGACACCATTGTGAGGAATTACCCCAGAGAGGTTCCCCCCACACAGCTAATTACCATTCACAGAGAAAATGTGAGACCAGTGAAACCACCAGAGAAGAAGATTAGGATCAATAGCGGCAGGAAGTGTGTGAGGGAGTCAGTGAGTGAGTGACATTGGCATAAAAAGCATGTTTGATGTTTCTGCCACTCAAGCTACAGTATTTCCTCAAGAGCCGGGCTTCATGTCAGCCCTCACTCATCCTCTGTATGGTCTGACATATTGAAGGAGCCGAGGAAGACATGGGGAGAAGAAGTGGTCATTAATACTCAGGGAATTGATCTGGTGGAGTCTCCATGGGTTTGCCTGTCTGCCAGTGATTGTAGTGTGCTCATTATCCATCTCTGCTCCAGGTAATTACTGGCTTGTTTTGATCGGAAAGCTTTTAATTAGTTGCTCATTAGCATTGTTTAATTAAACTCACCCCATGCCTTTTATAACGCAGGAGTGTTCCTCCGCTACTTCATTAGTTGTTGTTGGATGGGGTTATAGTGGGATTGAGAGATAATGGCTGGACAGTACGTTTACGCGTGGTTAACATTTGCCGGAGCCGACAGTGTTTGACATTTTTACATGTGCAAATTAATCCAGTGTGGTAATCCAGCTTGCAGAGAGGAAGTGAGGATGACAAAGAAGGAGGGAGGGGAGGGGATGTGAACACAAACTTCCCCCCTGTGCAGGAAGTTTGGTTGGAGTGAGGAGCTGAGGTGGTGGTAGGGGGTTAAGAGGCTGAGCGACGAAGATGAAGCAGGAGGAAGTGGAAGAAAATGCTGGAGCCCAGTTGGAAAGGCTATGTGAGAGGCTTTTGAATAGCTGAGCTGCACAGTTGAGAAGCTGGACAAGACACAGACAGGACAGCGAGAAGAATGCCAAATGGACCGGCGAAGACTGATGCTCTGCTTTTTTGTACATCTTTCCCTTTCTTCTTCTCCCCTTGTCTGTCGCTCTGTCTCTGTCTATTTCTGAGCTCTCACTCCACTCTTGTTCTTTATATTCCTTCATGTCGCCGTGCATCTTTCATGCTGCCTTCCTCATGAATCCTCTCCTACATATTCAATTCTTTATCTGAGCTTATTTTTTCTCTGCCTCTATCTTTTTGCTTCCCTCTCCCACCGAGCAATAGCTGACACAGTGTTCTTCCAGCTGAGTAGTTTACAGAAGGAAGGGTATTTATATGTGTGTGTGTGTGTGTGTGTGTGCATCAGCATATGTGAGAGTGTATATTTGCTGCTACATGTGTGTGTCTATTTGCACATTGGGTGAGCAGTGAGTGAACAGTGGTAGTTTTGTTTTCTTGGCACGTCCTGCTGGAGTGTGACAGTGAACAAAGTGTCAGTGTGTGAGGGTGAACCCAGAGCCAACCCCGAGTGTCATCGCCTGCCCCAGATCTGACACTTTAGGAGCACATAGCTGCGGACAGCGGCGAGCCGTCTGCATCATGTGGACGACGCCGCCCTGATGCGGGCCTCGTGAACAGCGAGGGGGAAGCCAACAGGGATGTTAGGACAGTAGGTGGTCGGCGTGGACTTGGCATGTTGGTGGTGAGCTCTGTCTGGGACGGACTGGGCAGACAAACCAAAGCCAGAAAGCCACCACTGCTACCCCTTTTCTTTTTGTTTTTTATTGTGAAGCAGGGTGACAGAAACAGAACACAACAAAAATTGTGACAAAGACATAAACAGTGGACAGTGAACAGACATACAAACAACAGACAAAAACAGAGCTTGCAATCATAGTTTAAGTGAGTTCAGGTTGTCGTTAGTAGGGGGCAGGTTATATATATATGAAGGGGTAAATGTCCATTATTAGTAGTTTCAACAGAAAGGAGCATGATGTACATGATGGAGAGAAAAATAAATACAAATTTAAAAACAAACAAAGGAACAAATGAAATAAAGAGATGAATAGATAAATGGTGCAGTGTCGTGATGGTATTACCCACCACTACCCCTTTTCCACCAAACAGGTTCCAGGACCAGTTCTGGGCTGGGGCTCGAGCCAGCGCTCAATTGGTTCAGAAGCCGGTCCTCCTATGAACCGGTTTGATTTTCCATCAGGAGGGGGCCAGGTTGGGGCCACGTCATGTAAAACGTCAGTACGATGCTGCAGAGGGAGCCGGTTCACAACAACCGGCCGTTAACAAACTACTGTTACCCTGTTACTATCAGTTCATGAAAACACGATTTTTTCAGCAGATCTTCTAGTTACAACATGATTGAGTTCACAAAGCAGTGTTGCATCGCTACATGTGGTATTTATTCAGTTTTGGGAATTTACGATGTGCTTCCTGGTCCATATGACGGCGAAGCGCAGCCTCGCTGAATAATGTTTAAATGGAGGAGTTATCGTGTGCATACAAGTGCTGGTCCTGGTTTTACAGTCTACACTGATCCAGAGACAAAACCATATTTTCATTACTCTACTCTTCTCCTACCACTAGCTGTGTTTCCACCGTCGCTCCTCCAGCTCCTGGTGTAGTCGCTGCTTAATCGGTGCTAAGTCTGGACCAGCAAAGACATGGGGCCAGAGGTGGCCCCTGTTTTAGCAGCTGGGGCCGGTTCTCGTGGCGGTGGAAACACAACAAACTGGGACTAAGTCAGGAACTGGACCTGGAACCTGTTTGGTGGAAAAGGGGCATACTTCTTGTCTGAGCGCCATCCCTGCTGATCATCTAAACAGGAGGATCTTCATCCTCAGTCAGGGACTTAAACATCTCTGCTTTTTCTTGATATCAAATTCAACACACTTTAAATATAATGAGCCTTTTTATTTGTTGTCAGCTCAACAGTAAGTAATATCTGATGACATATGCCAGAAACCTTTTGTCCACAATCATACCTCCGGGTATGAAGCTTATACAACATAAGGTATGTGTTCAGCGAAGCTACACTGTAAACAATAGCACTAAAAAACAACAATTGAATGATTTTATTTTCATCTTTCTTCCTGTCTCAACCAATCAGCTCCTTGTGACCCCTGCAGCAGCATCAGCAGCAAACAATAAGCTTTATCTTTAGCTGTGGGGCTGTACACTTATGCTAGGGTAGTAATATATTGAATTATCTTGTATTATGTCTCCACTGCTTAGCTGTGAGACAGCCACGATGATCCCCCATGCAGCAGCTGCCTCTCCCCCCTCATTCCTCTCCATACAGTGCATTTATATACATTAAGCTGCCATCTCCTCAGAGGTGAATTAAATCTCTGCACAACTCTCTCACTCTTTGCTGTGTTCTCTCCCCCTGCAGCTCATTTCCCAGCGGTGCTTTTCCACTTCCGCAGTAGAGTTTGTCTCTGTAGGGGAAAGAAATCGCGAGCCGTCAGCATTGTGACTTCTCCCAGAAAGCAAAGGGGGTGCTCTTTTCGCAGTGGCACGATGCAGGGACGGTTGTGATTTAGACCGCCCCATCCAGGAACAGGAAGCGCCATCAAGCCATTAGGGAGTGTGGGGAAAGTGCAGACTGTGCCCATCAGGTGTGGAGGATAAAGAAGCAGGTTACTCTGAAGCGTACTCTGGAGACAGAGAGGGGAGCAGCAGCACGCCTCACGTGTGGATGTAACACACCAAACACATGCCAACATGCTTCCTCATTCACCCCCGAACACTGGCACAGATCTGACTGGGTTTAATGGAGAGATAAACACTGTGTCGCTTACACATTCAGCAGAGCAGCACATGGAGGGATGAAGAGCACAGGGATGAGGATGGGGGGGGTGCAGCACAGTAACAAAAAAATCAATGATTTAACTGCATTTGTAAAAGTGCACGATGACGTGACGTGCTGACCTTCAGGTGCCCCGGTGCCTTCCTGTCATTGGCAGAGCTGATTACCAAGTGGTTTTCAGTGGGAGAAATGAATTCACTGATGCATCGCCCTAATTTCATTTAACATTTAATTTTTTTTTTTTAGATGAGCGGGTCCCAGAGAGTTGCCACGGGCGAGGTGGAGATGCAGAGGGTGGGTGTGTGGTGTGGGCTGGGGGGGAAACATGGCGGAGTCAGCAGTTTGTGTTGAATGGAGTGAGAGATAAGCCGCGAGCCATCAATTCATTACTCCTCAGATTAGTCATTTTCAACTATCTCTTTACATCTCTTGAACTCTGCTCCATCACTTCTTCCTCTCGACTGGACATAATCCAGACAAGAACCGAGCCTTGTGTTGTGTGGTGTGGTTGATGACATGTATACGTGTGTGTGTGTGTGTGTGTGTGTGTGTGTGAGTTCAAAGGGCCAGATCCCAGCGTCATGGAGCAGAATCAGGATTTTTCCTGCACCATCAGCACAGCTGTATTGGCTGTGGCAGAGATGCTTCTCAGCGATTTCTG
>OOFC01033636.1:0-21417 GCA_900323345.1 Pseudochromis fuscus | reverse complement strand
ATTGGTATTTCTTCTTCCCATACGGCAATGATCGTACATGCACCATCCATTTTCATAGGTCCTCTTCCTGAGAGAACATTTCTGCTGCTGTTTCTTTTAACAAACTACAGGGTGGAAAATAATCACAGTGGATGTGTCCATAAAAACTGATTTCAGAAGGAGGATTAAAGAAAATTTCAGAAAGCTAATTTTAATTTCAAATGTGCAGCATTGATTAGGAGTCAATTGCTAATAACAATAGCATCACGCTATACATACTGTGCTACTGACCTCACACAAATAATCAAAAGTGCACCTCTGTAACCAGAGTGATGACTCTGAAAATGAATGTAATTTAACATCAATTTCTTTCATTTGATATTTCATTCAAATCATGAGATGCTGTAGTAGAGGTTTGGCAGTAGATTTTGGGGAAGACAAGAGGCGCCACCCTGGTGACATAAGGAGTGTTGTAGGTAGCGAGATGTTCTGATGCACAAGAGGATAGAGGCAAGACAGGCGAGCTTGGAGGACAGAGCCAGATTAAACTAATGAGAGTGAACAAGCAGAGGACAATTGGGAGGGGAGCTTCTAATTAACCCCTTGGTAAAGGGGAGCAAGGCTCAGTAAAGCTTCCCAGCATTTAAGATTGAACAGAGGAAACTTATACTTACTTCACTCCAGATTTAATGTCCTTTTTTCTAAAATACAGCATTGCAGCCACTCTAAACAAAGTACTGCAGATACTTTAAGGGTGAGCACAGAAAAACCTACATCAACATCAGGCGATCCATTATAATCATCTATGTGATGCGATTAACTATCATGGCAAACAAGCCAAGTGATGTCACAGTGGTCAGCGATCGGGTATTTTCCTAGTTGAGGATGACGCTCTTTTTCCGCTCAGGCGTTGTTGTACTTTATTCTCAGGCTGCACTCACAGAGGAATTGTCCTGCAGTTTAGCCCAGACTAATTCTCTTCAATCTAAAACTGAGATTTTGTTTCTCCCCCTATGCTGAACTTCTGTTGCTCACACAGCTAACATGTGTCACACCCTAAAACAGAGCCCTGAAAAAACATTCATCAAAGTGAATCTGATCCAACCGTGGGCAGATTGGCAGTTTGATGATGTACCTGATCTTAGCTGGAGTGAAATCAAAGATGAGTGAAATCTTTACACTTTAGTAAAGAATTAAACTTTAAAGCACTTTGGAGAGCACTATTTGACAGAATCGATTGACTTCATTCATTAATAATAGAATCTTACTTTATAAAAAAATCTGAGCTTTAGTCGTGCCTGAAACCACTCCATTGTTCACTGTAACATAAATTTAATATGAAACACTTTTGATTTACAATAGCTGGGATTTTTGAGCCCACATTTTAGTGTTCTATTCTAAATTAAAAGACATAACATGGTTGAAATTAGCATGTGCAGATGTTTAAGATACAAGTGCAGAAGGGACTCAATGAAAAACTCAATGAACTTCAAGCGCCAAAGACAGAAAAGGGAGAGTGGAACAACCCCAGCGACAAAAACTGAAACAACATGGAAGGGGAACTGTATGATTATTTAATCCAATATTCCAATGTTTCAGTCTCCAACACCACAATAAAAATAGTACAACAGACACACAGCCATGTATTAAACACAAGGTAATGTTTCTGAAGGTGGGGTAAAGATGGTGGCCTTAATAATTTACGCCCTCCTGCTTGGATACCAGCTGCCCCACCCCTTGTCTTCTTGAAGGCTGCATCTAGTCTCACTTGTCTGACTCTTCCTGCTAACTTGCCTCTCTGCAGGATCTTATATTCTAGTGCCACTTAGGTTGTGGTTGATTTGCTGCTCCTAGAAACAAGCAGTATGTGCTGCGGCACAGTACGGACGGTGCCGGTCTTTGTTGTGAGTCAGTCGGTAAACTGGCTGTGGCAGTGCCTCGGCTACAGATCGTCTGTGTCAGCGTGCTGCCTCCACCTTAATACAAGCGCGTAGATTCTCTAAGCAGGCGTTTCCTTTTTAAGGGTGTTTCCCTAGCTGTACTCGTCTCTCTCTTCCCTTTGTCAAAACATTCAGCGGATGTGGCGACAGCGCACACACTTTACAAATACACTTGCTCTGTGGTTTACTTCTACTACCATTGCCAGTGTCCATCCAGGCTTTGAAGCAGGATTTGCAATCGGCTGCAGTATAGTAACAGGTTACGCAGGACATCCTGACAGGCAGGCTTATGTTAACAGACAAATCAGGAAATAAACAAAAAGAACAACAAAGAGACAGGAGGGTGGAGGATCAGCAGGAGGCACTGTGCGTGGTGCAGCAACACCAGAAGACAGCCTGGGACTTCACACAAAATTAGGTCAGTCTGACTTAGATTAGGCCCAGCTCATGCTGGTAAACAAATAATCAAGACGGACTGAAAGCAAGAAGCTCTGTACACTGAGTCAAGATCCAATGAGACAAGTGACTTTGTTTAGCCAGTGTGAGCACATTGCTAAATGCAAGCAGCCAATAGGTATGCAGCAGAAACCAGGAGACCCAGTCAATCTATCTGGAAGAATGTTAGTTTAAGTGTTCATTACCATTTGCTTTAGAATTTGGGGTTCTGGTTAACTGAGCTAAGTTCATCCTTTAGAAGAGACAATATGATCACTTGTTGTAATCGTGTTATTTTCTGTGTGTTCTCAGTTTGGTCATCAGTTCAAAGTGATGTTATTACTGTAAGAGCCTTTGTATGGAATGTGATTTTGCCACAGCTTTCATTTTTCCAGTGGTGACTTAATGTTACACAACAAGCAAATGTGCTTAAATATTTGCAAAGCATGAAAACACACACATGCAGCTTTACACTGACAAGGTACAGACAGCAGCCTGCTCAGCTCTACCATAGATGGGTCTGCTTTCCATCAGACAGAATTCACACGTGGTTTGAAAATGTGAGCGTTGTCATACCTCACACGATGTGTGTGAAACAAATATTAATCTGAAAGTGAAAAAAAATCTCATCCCTGATTTTACAAGTTAAGATGGACATGATGACAAACTTCACCAGCACAAACAAGGTTACTGGATCTCACTCTGAATTAAGCAGATCACAGAAGCAACATTTTTATGTGCCTTTTTTTGGGTGGGTGGGGGTGTAATTTTTATCTAAATGACACATATTGTAACTAGGATCAACCCAGAAAGGTGAGATGTTGAGTAGCTCTAAAACCCCTATTCCTGGCTTACAGTGGGCCTTGTACTTTCAGGTCTTGATGCGACAGAAATGGCTTTTAGAAAACCACTCTGTCTGGAGAGAAGCCACCTCATTTCTTTTTCTACCCATTCATCCACTGGAAGAAACCTCTGCAATATTTAAAAGCGTTCTCCAACCCCTGTGCTGTTTTACTTTGAGTTAGCCAAATCAATTCTTGTGCTGTGCACCTCAAATCTAACCCAAGGTGACAGCTTAACCACTGACTGGCTCTACCTACCAAACTGGAAAGGATGTGGACCAGTCAATGGCCGATTGAGTCAAAGTTCTTCAGAGGCGGACTTCACCTCTCAATCATTGCTACTGGTTTAAAAAACCATGCTGTCCAACCATCACTACCACTTTACCTTGCTTTACTAATTCATTGTAACCTTTAAGTTGCTTTTGGTTAAATGTGTACTGTCAGACTGGCTGATTTACAACAATCAAAACATATACTTAGTTACTTAATCTAAAAGCGTTTTAATCTGTTGTAATAAACTGGCAGGGCATCAATAATAATAATAAAAAAATCACTTAATGTCTGTTTTATATTCTGTTTGAGATATTAAATTTCAACAATTGGCACTACTGTAAATGGAGGCATACCGACACTGTAAATGCATGTGTGCTTTTCCCCTTTGGTCTGGTTGGTGGGTGAGGGTCCGTCTAAGTGCTGTGGGGAAGTGATGCATGGTAAATGTAGCTGAAACACAACCAGGTCACAAAGAAGGCAGGAACAAGGGGGCTGATGATGCAGTAAGAGAAGACAGAAGGGGATTGCTCCTGGACATTTTTTTTTTAAAAGCCCCATCCAATCTCGTTCACTTTGTCATTTTCTTCCACACACACATCCTCTGTTTGTGGGTCATTTTCTTTCTTTACAAAATACAAAGCAATGACAGCCTTGTAGAGGAGAAGGTGAACCCTTACGCTCCCTTACTGGCTAGCATCCGTATGAATGAACACACTGTGAATTGGTTTTTACGCTGGTGTCAGAAAAGACAAGGATTTCAATATCAATACTTGTGTGTGTGTGTGTTTTTAAACAATGTTACTGGCTGAAGATGAAGATATTTTTCCATTCTTTTGTTACATAGTCCAAATAACCAAATACATCACTGCTGTTTACTTGGTTAAAGAAGACCTTAAAATATTTCTCCTCTTTCAACAATCTGGGACCTATTTTTGTACTTGCAGGCTTAATTTGTATCCAACTCAATTTTGTCCAAATTAATTACCGAGTTCTATCAAGAAGACTGAATTAAAGTTCACCTATATGTGCCTAAAGGACACTGAAGCTGTGCATGCGAGACAATTTTCCACAAAAATGCTAATCTGATAATTTCAACTTCTGATTTGTTGTTTTTAGTATTGAATAGCCTGCTGGTTACTTTCAATGTTTCACCAATTAAACATCTGAAAACACTGAAAATTGTCATTGTAGTATCCCAGAGAACCAAATGGCATCAAATTTCCTCCGTGGTTCAAAATGCAGAGCAAAGCAACTCAGATACTCAGCGGACTATAATTTAAGACCAAGAAAACCAACAAATCACCATATTTGCAGATCTAGTAACAACACCTCTCTTTTTAGCATGAAAAAGAAGTTAATGGTTAATAGATTTATAAAATAGCTCCTGAATGACTAAACACACGTTGCAGCTTTAGAACAGTGACTATAATTTACCACAAAATTATGCACATAAATATCTAAATGTGCAAATTATAAGAGGTTATTTTTCTGGATAATTTTTTTAACACCACAAACTGTTTTAAACTACTACTGTTAATCTGGTAAAATTTCTCATGCTCTATGAAAAATAATTGCTTTAAATGCATTTTGCTGTCATATTCAAAAAACATAGCCATAAGGGTACGTCCCAGCATTTAGTGTATCTGAGGTTGAATAAAAATGCTCTCCTCTCTTAAACACATTAGCAGACGCAGTACAATAAAATACAAAAAAAAAAAAATAGAGTCAAGCAACTAAAACGCTTAAGTGGCTACATTGAGAATACCCACTGACCCCAGCTTTGCCCCTAGCAGAAAAATGGGGAGAATTACTGCTTTCTATGTTTGTGCAACTGAAATCACCATAAAAAAAGAGGCAATTTTAGATGTTTCTGAGTGATTTCCCTTGCGATGCACTGTCATTAAGAGCACTGTGCCACGTACTGGCCACTCCTCCTAATGATATAAATTAAGCAATGAGGAAACGTCGACGACATGCACAGTTTTCCTTTAATCGCTATCAGACAAGAAGGTGGATTTCAAATCCTTATGAGTCTCAAGAAGAATGGATGAACTGAAAATGAATAGCCTCGGGCCCCATAACCCACTTTGCTCCATTGAAAGTAGAGCAAAATCCTGGGGCTACAAATGAGTATGCAGAAGCTGGCACAGTTCTGATTATGATGTTCCACTCAGTTTAGGTACAAAATTAATCAGACAGAAAGATAAAACTGTACAGTACAGCAACTTGGAACCTCAAGGAGATGACCTTTACCTTTTGCCTGAATAGTTTTGGTATTATACCCGAAAGATTGTTTCATCATTCAGATATTTGGGTCAACATTTGGTTTCTCAAACATCTATACTAAAATACACGGACCCAAAAGAATGACATATGCATCAACAAAAAAATGCACTTCATATGCTTTCAATTTATGTGATATCAAGCGAGTCCACTGATCAGTAAGGGTGGAGGGCTGGCTTTAGAAGAAAGTCATTTTACAGGACTCATTGGAGCTGTATGCATCACACACAAAAACCTTTCCACATCAGTGGAGTTGGAGCCAGGGGCAATCAGTGTATGGTGAAACTCTTGCATTTCCTGGACAACGGTCACACTACCTAAAAGCTTAAGCAAAACAACATGTCGTCAATGACACAACGCGCAGCTACCTTGCCTCTGTTACTGGAAGTATGCTAACCAACACCATGTTAAAACCTCTGGTTTCGTCTTTATCAAATTTCATAGTTAGCGTGAGAACTACATCACGATCCTTCAATGCAGAGAAGTGGCAACTTCTGGCCATGAAGGAAGGTGGATCTGATTGTTAACCCATCGGACAAGATCATTAAAATTTACAGTGTTGGCCCAATTCAAAAGGTGACCCTACTTGAATCCTACAACCAATAGATGACAACTAGTGCGCTGCCAAAATGTTCTGGGTGGGAACAATGCTGCAGAATTGCAGTTCTGGGAGCACGTACAGATAAACAGACAAATCTGACAGCAGGTCTTTGGCTCATAGAGTGTAGTAAACTAAAGTCATCTCATACTGAACCCAACGTCCCGCACCAGTCTGTTTAAGATTAAAACATTTACCATTAGACCCTTACTGTCTATTCATGTGTTAGCCATGTGACAGATTTGTCTCGAGTCTACTCCACCTACTACTACCACCCAATGGGAGCTGAAAAACGCTTTGGCGACCCTGAATTTCTCTCATGATGCTATGCTCCAATTAACTTTTCACCACAACACTTAGCAATTACTGCTTTAAGAGCATTTTATGTGGAAAACATTCTACAGTCAGTGCTACATGGAAGTGGTATCAACACTAAAAAGGTTGGGGTGCAAAGAGACTGTATTTCAATTGTTTTTAAACCCCACCTGAAACTAGGGCAGAGTATTGATGCTCTATTTAGAGGGAAACTGACCATGTTTTTTTAAACCCAGTGCAGCTCCTGTCACACTGCTTCCCAATGCACACTGACGTATGATTAATTGGAGCCGTTTGTGTGCTCTGAAGTTTGCATGGTCCCAACAAAGTGCTTACAGATGCTTTAACAGAACTGGATTTGGCTTTAAAAATCCTGAAATCTGTACTCAGAGATTGTTAAAAGTGGGTAATTTGTATTCATCATCTATAAAGTTACAGTAGTGTATTTTTTAAGCCCCAGTCCATAGTATTGTTTGTTTACTCTGGGTGAACGGTCCCTTTAACTGGACACAATTCTGTATGCGTGCTCCCTCAATGTGGCTGCCTCCTGTGGGTAATGTCTGATGATAGGAGACATAACATCAATGGGACTGACAGCAAAGTTTAATTGATTGATTAGTGAAACATTCCATGATGCTGTGTGCTCACACACAGTTGTTGTTAGAGACAGCAGGCACTGACTTTTATAAGCAACTACCAACAGGCAAAACAAGCCAATTAAAACAAATATCTAACAAAGTAAGTTACTATAAGTTGGTCTGTAAAACAAACCTGACACCGACAATCTGAACGCAGGGCTCGAGCCAACGACTTCACAGTTTTGTGGAACTGACATGGCATGAAAACAATTAAGAAAACTCATGTTGAAAAGGAAGGCACATACATTAACAAAGGTATGTTTTGTGCTTGGGACAGCTGCACAACCATCTTTTCATACAGAGAAATGAATGAGTTAGATTAAAAAAGGAAAGGGAAAAAAAGGAAAGGAAGGTCAGGCTAGCCCAGAGCCAAAAGCATGACTATTTAAAACATAAAATACACTCCTTTGATTGCATTAATAATCATGCCCCTCCCCCCGTGCTTTCTCCCCAAGCTTCCAAGAGAGGAACAAGTGTGTGTGTGAAGAGTCACATGACAGCTACCCCACTCTTTTGCTCAAGTGACTGTGGCCTTTTCTTGCTTTAAAGAGGAAGAAAACTTGCTAATACTGGCTGTCTTTTCTCGTCATCTCGGAATTCAGGTTAGGTCACATTTTCCCTGTGGCAGTCAAATGTAAGGGCTCGAATGTAAATAGACACCGAGAATGTGTCTATTCAAAGTGAAGCAGGCGTCGAGGTGCACATGCAAAGTACTTCTAGCGCTTGTGATGGGCTCGCGGCAGAGTTACAGTGAGTGGTGACAGGCCTGTGTGTGGGTCACTAAGCGGCCCTGGTGCCACTTACTTTGACTATTCAAAACAGTGGCCAAGACCTTTTGCCAGTGCTGACAAGCTATGCATGCATAACACCACCTACAGTCAAACTACACACAAATCTACACAGTGAGAGAGGTTTAGATAGAATTTCCATTGTAACGTTGACCCTGGGGAGAGCTGGAGGCAAAGAAAGAAAAACAATCAAAACAAAACAGGCAGGCATGTTTGGCAAAACAGAGATTCAGGAAAACAAATCCTTTCAGTGTTACTGCACAAAGTTGCAAAAAAAACTCAAAAAGGCTCAAGTAGGATCTAAAGTCAAGGTGACATTTGGTGGGATACTTGGAACACTGGTGTGACAACTGTTGAATGTCCAGTCCATATCAAACACTTCTTCATTTCCAACACCTTGTGGTTATTTTAACTAGGTAGCAAATGATCTTGTGCGGGGAAGAAGACAAACAATCATAAAACAAACACAATGCTGGTTTACTGAATGGGTGGTTAACCTCTGTTACCATTCATGTGAGACAACTGTCTCTCATTGCCACTGGTGTAGACATTTCACTGATAAAACAGATTACACTAATAATTATTAAAACAAAAAAAGTTTCTACTTTTGCTTCTGTCCTCCTGCCCATATTCTACTCATTTCCCACTTATCCCCTTACAACCTAGACATGGGATTGGTAGGTGTTTGCATATGGCTGGTCACATGTCGTCTACACTAAAAATCATTCGTTAAAGACACCACTGTGTTCAACTAAACTTGGACCTCCTGGTCTCAGCCAGTTTATTGCACTGTAGGTGGGTTTGCTCTTCAGCAAATCAAAAGTGTGGAGTTTGTAATTCCAAAAAACTAAGTAAAATAAATACAAAGAAAAACTTGCATTGGGGTTTAGTTGCTGCGATGGCTTTAGGACCCTGGTCAGAATTCACACTCATTTACCAGGCCAACACACAACTGCAACTAATTAACATGACGTGATGTAATTATCTACATGTTTGTCCATGTTTTCAACACTGAACCTGCTGGTGAGAGACAGTGATTGGTCGAGATGAATCTATGTCAGACAAGTTCATGCCCCTGCCAAAATATTCCAAAGAAATGTCCATTCATAGCATTATTACTGATACAACTGTCACTCAGGCCTTGCATGATATGTGAATAAGTGGTGTACACAAGTTTGGATTTGTGTCTAACCAATTACTAAATAAATACTAATACTAAATACAGGACAATCCAAACACATTAGTTCCTCGGCCATTAGAAAGTTTTATATCTGGAGCAGTTGGAGTCTAACAGCGGCTCAGATATTACAATCAGACAGGGTAAGGTGCTTGAGTTCCTAAAAACATCTCAGGGTCGTAGAACAATTTCCTGTGACTGGAAAGAGCCATATAACCATTCATACCCTTCACTACAACTTACTATGGTGGAGATTGAAAGACCTGTTCACTGTTACCCAGTGCAATATCTGACCATCTTTGCAAATGGCTCTAAAATTTCATTTTGTATGTTGGACACTGGAGCCCTGAGTCTTCTACATGTACACCTGTAAACAGATGTGTGGTGTGAATGTAACTACCAGAGCTTGACTGATCATGAGTACCACAAGTTATAGGTCAAATTGAACTACAAGCAGATCTTTTAATAAACTCCTTGAACCTGAACAAGGTGTCGCTAAAAACTGAACTGTAACAACAGAGAGCTCCAGTTACACAATCTTTAGCCCCACTATAGATGTGCAACACACCCTGATGAAACTGTTGTGTTCAGTAGGAAGCTCACTAAGTGAAGAAAAAGAGGGATTTAGATTGCTCAACCACAATACACAAGAGCTAAGTGTAAAGTAATGGACGCCATAATGCAGGGGCCACCACTAATGGTCTATTCAAATTAAGATACAAGAATAACCTAGGAGATGAAGTCACCATTGTGGATGAAGAGTTAAAGAGCAATGGATAAGGCAAGAACCATGTATTATCAGACCTACTCTCCATGCATTGCTAAAATGATTGTGCACCAGGATGACAAGTTTGACAGAAAACTCAGTTGTGGCATTTGACCTGCAGTGAAATACAGGCCAGAGCACGCTCTTTAGGAAAAGGTGCTTGTGCGTTTTTTGGTATTAAAATGATCGGGATGATTACAATGACCTCAGACAGAGTTTTAATGAAACCATGATGCTGTTCTATAGGACTGTTACTCCAGTTTGATATGTACTTGCATATTTTTAGATGTCAATACTGTTCCTACTTCCCAAACTACGCACATATCAAAAACATTATTCATCACATCATAATTGCATTTTACATTGTCTACTTGGTATGATCACATATCTAAAGTCATACTTGGACACCAGTGTGTTTTTAGGTAATATCACATTCATGTGACTGCTGAAAATGTGTTGGCATGTTGGTATTTGTTCAGACATAATACTTTGACTGCCATCAGTTGTGAAATAGTACTGTAGCTACTTAAAGTATACAGTTTATAAGACCATCCTAAATAAGGCCAGGTTTCTTAAAATGCGATGTATAACTGCTAAAGACATATCTGAAAGTGAGGGATAGTAACAATAAATGTGACAAACCTAAAACCATGCAAAATTGGTGCAGCCCTGTTTATTTCAGTCTTGTTATGAATTGCCTATTGCCTGTCTGTATAAATTACCAACCACAGATGTTGACATAAGTATATTCTGTGTAGGACCTCTCTGTTAAATGTACATGATGACCACCACTAATTAACTTCCCGTACCGTGTTTATAGAGTACAGTACATTGTACAAGTTTACTGCGTTTAAAACTTAGCTATTCATGTACTTTACCACCCTTATTTTTTGATTGATTGGTTTTACACCTACAGATTTATCATCAATAGTTTCTCCTCGGGTGCTTGTTCCCAAAACCTCGTGGCAGGTTTCTGCTTTTTACAGTGGACATAGAGTTAAAAAGAGGATCATGTCAGAGGTGCAGAAAAATCAGCACTATCACTGTCAAAGCCACATAATCCCAAAGAGTGAAATCCACAGACTAAGAATTTAATCCCATTCATATCCTGCACTTGCAGATTAAAAAAAGGAAAAAAAATTACACATCAACAGGATGACAATCCTTGTTTAAAAACAAAGACCCCGTCCCAGTGCAAAAGGATAATTATTCAGGTTTTAAACACATGGTCATTATCTTGTGGTGACACTCATCCTACTGACAAGCTCTGCTGTGTACAAACCCCGTCTCAGACTGGGCAAAATCACACTGCAATAAAGGCTTTCAGACAGGCTTGTCATGCATGACTTGTTTCATCGCATAGGCATCAACAACATTTCTTTTTTTCAGAAAGGCCCACAGATTATGCCATTGCTGTCCACCAGGGCCACAGGACACCATGTCAAATACATTGAGGATGTCAGTGGAGTGTGGGTCACATCTAGGTCACACAAGCTGATTAACATGAAATGGAAAAATGTTTTATGGTGTGTTTGATAACTGGATGCTCTTTGATGTGCATGCAGATTGTTTTCAAACTAAAACCATTACTATAAAAAAGTAAAACATTTTATTCAACATTCTCTGTCCAGTGTTATTTGTGCACTTCATCTTTTATCTGCATTGGATTACAAAGCGAAAATGGGTCTAGTCTAAAACCCTGAACCAGTCTGTAAATATAAATCAATCTGATAAATCACAATAAATCCTTTGACTCCAGTGGCACTGAATGACATCACTGAGGCAGCAGTTGCACAGCTGTTCCAGGTGTGGTGGTACTATGTAGGGATTAACAGGGAAAAAAAAAATCTGATCAGGATTTGAGAGTTACTAGGATTGAGAGTTGTCAATCATT
Organism: Pseudochromis fuscus; assembly: GCA_900323345.1. Lineage (NCBI taxonomy): Eukaryota > Metazoa > Chordata > Actinopteri > Pseudochromidae > Pseudochromis > Pseudochromis fuscus. The sequence goes on along the minus strand of OOFC01033636.1, from coordinate 9,489 downwards.
GCTTGACAACTGAATGGAAATCAAACTAGGAAATTCCGAATATGCATAACTTAGGCGAAACATGCACTCCATGGCCAAAATAATGATATACATGTACTTAAAATTGCAAGTCTTCTAACAAGAATGTGGCTTAACATTGGGGCACATAAAAGCACACAGAACAAGTAATATTGTGGAAATAATCTGAATAAAAGGTCATATTAAACTAACTAGTATGTTATGACCAAAGAAAAAAATATATATGGGAAAACAAATTATTGCTAAAACATGAACAGCTAGTTTCTTTTGAATGTAGTGGTCTGTTTTTGAAGCTGTTTGCTCACATTTCATTTTAACTTATAGTCCAGGTGTATCAACATATCTTTCATTTCCCAGAGGTGCATTACAGATGTTTCAAATCAGATCATGAAGGTTAAAATAAATATTTATATCAAATGCATATTACTTAGAAATCATAAAAGTATTTACTGTAGTTGCCATGTTCCCTCGTATTCAGGTCCACAGTGGAGATGTACAACACCCCTTCCCCACCATGTTGTCCTGTATCTGAGGTGCACGTATTGGATTAATCTGACCAGGAATCCTATCCGCTGTAAAACGTTTTTTTTTTCTTAAATACAAATACATTCTGTACATTTTTAGGATAGGGATAATCAAAGAGATCTAGCCTGCCAAGCCTGAACCCATCCGATGCTCGGCAGCTGCCTCTCTCTGTCTGAGAAAAAGCGGTGATGAAAAAGGCTTTGAACGCCATCTTGTTCATTGCAGCTGCTTGGGCCCTGAATACAGGAACCCATTCATTCGAGGAGGCGGAGGGAGGGGGCACACTGGCAAAATGAATTCATCTTTGTGAACCAGTAAATACGACTAGCTCTTTTACAAAACACCAACAATTTCCCGAAACAGTTAGAAATCGACTATGTGCATTAATGGATTATTTGATCGCAGTGTCTCCAGCGCTGGTTAAGTAACTTGGTAAAGGCGAGCAGGCTACATATATCTTTCCTCGGTGCTGGAGGAGGCGCTCAGCGCGGCTTCCTGCGACAGCACGTCTAACTCTCTGCTAAACCATCTTTCCAAGTATCTACCGCTGAATAAAAATCGTTCACTTCATTTATTCTACTTTAACACCATATGATCATGTGCTGGTGAGGACTGGATGCCTCATCGTGCATAAAACGTGCCCGGGCTACAGACAGTATGGAACGGCGCGGCCCTGATGGGGCATGGTTACTGTAGCTGCTAACAACTTGCCCTGCAACAGACCCGTGATCAAGATAAACAGATTGTCAAAATCCAATTAGACAATCTCGTTTTCACATCATTAAAACAAGAGGCTCAAATTAAGGTCGAGCCTTGTGTTCAAAGACTGACGCTGGTTTTAAACACTCATGGAACTAAAATGGCTATTGTCACTACCAGATCCACAGCGGTGCTTGTCATTTATCCTGACGATCTTACAGCTGTGCTACCACTTTGAAATAGGTGCAACTTCCTATTATTTTGACACACTGTGCACTATCTAACAAATTAGCCCTTTCTTTTCCAGCACTATCGGTGGACGACTGAATGTCTGACTGTGCAGACTAAACGTAGTAATGTTAATAAATAGCTGCTGTTGCATACAGTAGCCATAATCCACAATCAATGTTTGGTTTCGATTCACTGAATTCAAATGTTGATGTTTCAACTAGGTCTTGTTAAACATAACTTGCCAAATAAGTGTCCACAGCTGGGAATTTGGACATTACGTAAATAATCTTAACCAGGCAGATATTAACGCTTTACTGAACGAGTCCTGAATAAAAGTGATAGTTAACAACGATCGCGTCGTTTAGATTCACTAAATATACAGGAATGTTGTTCTGGCTGCCATATTCGTAATATACACACCCAGAGCAACCATACGAGGCTCTGCAAACGTAGGCTGTGGCCACTGCTGGCTAACTTGTATGGACTGGATACGGAATAGTGGGGGTGGTAGTGAATCTGTTGGTGAAGTAGCCATTTTTAGACTCCCTTCGTTGTCAATTCCATACTACAAATTTCCAATATGAGGGGAAGTAAATCAAATCTCTTTCTCACGTTTGCTCCAGTTATACAAGTTTAAGAAGTTGCAACTATGTGATATCGTGTTAAACAGCTGGCTGGCCTAGGGTTAGTCAACAATAATCTCAGTGGAGCAAATGTGCGACCAATTAGCCTCTCAGGTAATCATTAGCTATCAATAGCAGAGCAAATGTGTGTAAAATGTGGGCCGGTGGTCAGCTCCACAGTGTTGGTGATAATCTAGATAAATATTGTGCCTTGATTGAAACTGTACCCCCGACAGCTAATTTGTGAAGAGAGGGAGGAAGATACCCGGACGTTGGAAAGGGGTGCTGGCTAACCTACCGAGCAGTCACAAACTAACCTGCTAATTACCACTGGCCGTTAACCCCCACCCTGCTGGACATAATCATTAGATATAAATGTTTCTGGTTAATAGACACCAGGGTGAACGCAGTGCGATAAGTTTCTCTACAAGTGACCCCCTCACCCACCCACCCACCGTCTCGCGACTAGCTAGCAGCAGGCTAACGGCAGCTAACTCCACCGGAGGAGCCACTCAACCCAGTTTAACCCTTTTCGTTCATCCTCCCTGCTCGACAGGCGAGTCTAACTGCACAGACACTCAATGCATTTCCTGAAGCGCTATTTCAAATATCAATACACGTCCTTACCCGCTTTCAGTCGAGGGTATCCGTTGTTTATATCACATTGACTGGAAACAGCAAAGTCTTGTCTCTCCTCTCTCCGCCCAGGCGCTCAGATTTAGCTAGTTTAGCCACCGAGGAGCGGCACTCCCCGAACCCAGTTTTTGACCCGCCGAGGGGGGAGACACACCGGCACAGAGGCGCAGAGACAAGGCGGCGTTCACCCAGACAGACGGTGTCAGAGTCCCGTTTGAGCGTTCCTCCGTTTCAGCGCAAATTCCAACTCAAAGCAAAAAAATCCCTTCTTGTCTTTCCCACCGTCGTCGTCCCTCTTTTTCTTCCTTCACGCCAGGATCTCAGTCGCTTCTTCCTCCGGCCATCAAACAGCAGAGATGGGCGCGGTAACCCTGCATTCAGGTCTGGGAAACCCCACGTTACGGCAGCGTCACAACGCACGGCGAAGGGTCGGCGACCACTTCAACAGATCAGGAAATACTGCCATCTTTGGTAACACAACACACCTAGATCATATTTACCTGCAGAAACTCAACGTTTAAGCCCACAACTCTGCGATTTTAGCCATTTGTAGTTAACTGGGAGCTGAGAATAAGCATTTTTCAAGCCGAAGTAAGTTAGATCAGTGATTTCCAAGCAGAGGTATTTGTACAACAGTGAGTACTTCTGCAGAGGTACAGGGGAATATTGTGGAGCAACGAAAGTAAATTGATACAAGAACTGCCTGAATTTAATGGTTGCTAACTAAAACCTCTCAACACTTTCATGAAGTGCGTGGAAAAGGAACGGAGAAGAAAATAAATTGTATAAAAATGGGATTAATTGTGTCCATGTTACAAATAAACAATGACTAAATAGTTGAAATAGTATCTTAAAGTAATAAACTGTGGCAATAGTTGGATTTTGATTGAAAGTATGTTTGAATTACTAAAAGTTGTCAATAATTAGTTTACATCTTTAGCAATAATTTATAAATTGTTAAAAAAAAAAAAGAAGAAGAGCTAAATGTAATGGTTAAAGTCCAGCTTCTACCAGTATAAGTAATAGTAACACAGGCAAACTTAAACAAACCAGCTTAAACATTAACGCAGCACTGTTGATCTGATTGGGCTGTGGAGGAAACAACATTTCAACACAATAGTCTGTTTTTTTTACACCAGTGGTTCTGACACTGTGGCCTACACAATTGAACTGGTTACTCTATAGAATTACAGTTAATTTGGAAAATTTTGAAAGATTGTTGTTTACTCACGTTTTATAAACTCATTGTATGTTGTTAAATCCTAAATAAACATGGCCTGGGTTTCTAACTAGATTAGATAAATGGTCAAATGTGGCTATGTGTGTGTGTGTGTGTGTGTGTGTGGGGTATGAAAATGCTGAGGTGAATTCCAGGCAAATCTGACTTTGATGTCCGTGATGTCCGAAACTGCAACTTCAAGCCAGTAACATTGCTTCATTTGCAAACCAAAATGGACAAATGTAACACACTTCCCTTCCAGCACGAATAGCTATAAATGCATTTAAAAATATATATATATTTTTGTTCTGCATGTGCATTCAATATCATATCACTTTTTTGTTCTTAAGTCTTGTAGTTTCATTACAAAAACAAATCAGAAAAAAAATATTTATATGAATTAACAGTATTCAACCACTGTCCTCAGTAATGTGCTCTGTACAAGCTGGTGTTGGAAAGGTTTGTTGACAAATTATATTCTCTTGATATTACCTTGATGGCTTATGACCTGATGTCCCCGTACTCTAGTTCAAGCTAAGATATCATTTGGGATTCACTTCTTGTGCTGAGTGTTTGTGGGTGGACCATGGTTGCAGCACCGAGATGACTTGATCGTTATCACCAGTAGTCTAGGTAGAGTGCTCAGAGGAGGGGTTAATGCTCAGTGGGTTAAGGCGTTACTTGGAGACATGGAACACTTTGTCGTCCTGCGGGACAACAAAGTGTGCATGGGCTCGGTCCGATGGGGGAAGACGACAGCATCGTGAGCATTGGTTTGTGAGAAGAACGCTCCTGAGAGAGCGCTGCTCTCTCTGTTTGTGTCAGATCTGTTTTGGTGTCTTTTTATGTCCACATTTTACACTAATACTCATTACTGTGGCTTATTGTAAATAAAGAAAATGTGAGATAGATCTTCACACTAAATTAAGTTTCCATGTATATTGTTTTTACATATGCATAATAATAATTGCACCTCAAAAAATAAAAAAAAAACGTGTCAATTAAAACTACCTGTCAATATGTTCTCTGCTTCAGTCATTTGAATTTGTTTGTGTGTTTGTGTCTTTCCCAGCTCTGAAAACCTGTGGGAGGAAACTGGCATGCTGTCTTGTATGACCAATCTTCTGCTGTGGGATGGTTAGTGCTGTAACCACACATTAGTGCATCTACAAGAAGAGCATTCCCCAAAGTGACTGTACAGTACTGTATGGAGGTGTGTGTGTGTGTGTGTGCGCACATGCATGTGTGTAGAGGAGTCAAAAAAACCACCCATGCTCATTCAGTCATAGTTGCTGAGTGATTAACGGATACTGATTGCAGTTTATCTTATTATTATAGGTGTGGAGTTGATGGCCTACATTAGGTATGCTGTTTTATGTATTTAAAAAACACTGATAGATGGAGACAGCCAAGTTTATCAGGTAGCGTTCTGGGTGTGGGTTTCCTCCGGGACTCATCTGCCCGGGTTAATGCTGCTGAGATTTAGTTGCCCCTGGATACACCCTTGCCTGTCTGCATGCATGTGTTGTGAAGCTTCTTTAGCAGAGCTCCAGAGCACCCAGGGGAGAACGCTTATTGTCTGCATTCAGCCTTTTGATGAGGAGAGCAGAACAAGAACTATGAGAGTTTACTCTCATACTTTCCTCTCCCGTGAAGGAGTGTACTCTTTATGGGAGAGAAAAGTATGAAGGTAAACTCTAATTTAGTTGTGATAAATAAGATATGATCTACCATGCTGATTATATGGATTATCCTCATGAAATGCCCTATTTTCTCAGTAATAAACACTTCATTATGTTTTTATAACCATAAAATTCATGATAATGACAAATATATTAGCATGCAAAAGCTCAAGTCAACAGGGTTTTAATGCGGTATAAATTAAATTCAAACACATGACCTTCAAGAAAACTTTCATAATATTGTCATTGTCCTGCAATCGTTTAGTGAAGTCACATTCACTGACTGTCCATATACGCACAAACAGAGACACACAAACAGCACCAGTCAGCAGAGCGGGGAAGGTAAGTAGCACTATCTCACAGTATTAGTGAGAGATCAGAGGAGAAATCAGATTAGAAAAAGAGGCAAAATGGCAACACAAATATTGCCTAATATGATCTCATACATTTCATAAAACGAGTGACATTACATGAGGCTAAGCTCATAATGACCTTGCTTTTTATAGGCAGGTTGGGGGTACAGTAATCTGATTTAGCATAATCTCCTACAATCTCTGATAAATGCTTACGGCATGTATCTCTCAGAGAGGTCACATCCTATTGGTCCATTGTGAGGCATTACTGACATCTGCTGTTCACATACGCCAGGCCAGGTTCACGCAGAGTACTACAGAGTACTACACTCTGTAGTTTGTCAAGTGAGAAATGGATTGAAACATAACAGAGTGTTACTGGGAAAAACTATAAATGAGAATAATGATCCTCTCAGAGTGTTGTTGGTACTGGATTATCATTACTGCATTAATGACAAGTCAGGTATGACAGTGTGAGAAGACACCTATTTGCAGTGTACATAGTTACTGTATTTCTGTCTCACCATCAAAGACACACTGTATTATTTATATTGTTTATACTGTTTATATTTCATATTAAAGATATGTGAACTGCAAAGTGGGGAAAGTGGTTGTAGGGTTGTTGTTGTAGGAAAAACCAGGCACCTCCTGCTCTGTTATGGACTGGATATGAAACATATATGTAAGATTTGAAATAAGTAAAATACTTTGACCATTGAAGTATATGAGTATTCAATTACAGTACACACTCTCAGCCATCATCACTCAGTCATACCGCCATTAATGGTGTGGACTAGTTAGCAAACTAGTTTCACAAGTAGTGAAAAGCAAACAGCTAGACAGTTGGCATACTTTTCTAAAATAAGTGAATGAATAGTTCAAACAGTTACAACTTATGGATGAACTGTTGAAATCCTGTTGTCACAGTCTTTATTGAAAATATATATATTTCTTCAAAGTAGCAAACACCAGCCCACGTTTGTTTATGTTCAGTCTAGGATACTCAAATCCCTTATTTTATTAATGTTCATATATTCTCAGAGCAGCAACAAATGTTCTCCAGTGATCTTCATAACAGCTTCAGGACAAGTTCCTTATTAATATCAAAATACTACTACTATCAGACATTTGAAATAAAATAACAGCATCTATAAATAGCAGCTTGCTTGTAATATTTTGTATTCATGCTCATTTATGTTTCTTTAGGCTTCTTGTATAAATTTCATTTATCCATTAGGATGTAAGATTGTATTTCCACGTCCTTAGAAGAAATGAGAAAGTAAACATCTTCTTCATAATTAGTTGTATTCCCATATTTGAGCCATTTCAGATACATGACAGTACTTTAACATTTCAGGAATTCCACAGCCACCGAGTGAACACCAGTGGAAACAGTGTGGGAGGATATTTACTCAGTGGCATCTTAACTTCTGTGAAGCTGCTAATCCACCTAAAACCATTAAGAGACACCTCATGTCCTATGATGTTCTTCTACTGTCTTTTCCACCACAGCAACATTCATAACAAAGTATAAATCTATTTATAAATCTATTTTAAAATCACATTTCACATATTGTTTAGACTAATCATCATGCCCAAAGACCTGTTTTGTTTGCATAGAGCCACAGACTATACAGTCTATGCAAAGATCATCCAGAGATATGTGGATGTGCTAAAAGCAGCTTAAGGGGTTAAATCACTGACCACCTATGGTTTCTGAAAGGTGACATTGATACTATTTTTGGATTGATGCTGCTTATAGATAGCTGATATATAGAAGCTATCTCTCTCCTTATTATTGGTACCACCACTATTATTATTCCATTATTTAAGCCTACAGCTCCAAACACTGTCATGATAATACACTAACATATTGGTAAATATCTGATTTATAGGTTATTTTTTGATACAAATAGACTTTAAACTGAGCCAGTGTTTTCCCTCATTTATCTATATTAATAATCTGATAATTATTATCTTATCTTCAACAAATGGCTCTATGTTTGACCTCAGTGTGAACCCTGCCTCCTTTCACTTAATGGCTACAGTACCAGCAGTGCTACAGTATGTACTGTATACATCTGCTGGATTACATCAGCTGACACACCCTTGACAGTGCTGTTATAACACAGCTGCTTCCTTAGGGTTACATACCTCCCCCTGGTGGTGGAGCTACAGTCAAGCTCTGAAACACAATGGGCTACAAAGGGTGGACAAGGTATGTTTTCAGTTTAATAATAAACTGTTTGACTAATGAATTGTGTTGGAGAAGGTTTAAGGGTTTGTAGAGTCACCTCCAGTACAGGAACCTTTGTTGTTAATCTTCCTCACAGTCACTAAGCACCTTAGTTTTGTCCTCATTGAAGGGTCATTGAAGCTCACCAGATGTTTACAGGCTTGTTATAGTTATAGCTATAACAGAAATACAGAATTGTACAATTGCTTTTCAACATTTAAATCCAAACAACCAAACTGACTCAATAAATTCTTAATAATAAAGAAAAGGATTAATTCACATGCTTATTCTTAGACATACCAGATCCTTAAGTCAAGTGTTTTTATTTTTATGCACCATTACCCATGTGTTGGAAAGGCTGTGTTTTCCCTTTGTTTATTGTCATAATGTTGCAATGTGATGAATTTGTGTTACACTACTGGGACTGGTACTGGTTGATGTTTGGTTCCCTGAACAAAACAAAAAAAAGAAAGTCAGAGTTACCACTTTGCCTTGTTATAAATGTCAGTCAGGCTGCATTAGAAATATATTTACAATAAATACAATACATATTAAATTCATCCAATTATAATATTTCTTTGTTTGACAGCAACATTTGGTAATGAAAATTTAATTTTTTACCATTAATGGTAAACATTTCTGCATTTACATACAGTGGATATACCACGATGATGAATGATGTATTATGTGATTTGTTATCATTAGATTTTCTCTTTTGTTGGTTTGTTTATCAGTCTGTCTGTCTGTTTGTCGGTATTAAAATATGGAAAAAGTACTGAACAGATCACAGTAATGTTTTTTGGGAGACAGAGAAATACCACAAACTGTATATAGAAATGGACAAAGCAAAACTGAAGCCAATGCATAAATACAAAGACGTGCAATACCCCTGACGACCAATAGATGCTGGCTCCAAAAAACTGACTTCAATTCAAAAATAGTAATATTCAATCATGAAATAGTCATTCTGATATCATTAACTAAAGTCAAATCTTCTTAATAGTGATTTCAGGGTCCATCTGAAAAAACAATCTTAATTCATTAGATTTAATTATATTCTAAATAGTCTAACACAGGGGTGGGCAATCCTGGTCCTCGAGGGCCCCTATCCTACATGTTTTAGATGTGTCCCTCTTCCTACACGCCTGATTCAACTGATCAGCTCATCATCAAGCTCTGCAGAAGCCTGATAACGATCCTGTTCATTTGAATCAGGTGTGTTGGAAGAGGGACACCTCTAAAACATGCAGGATAGCGGCCCTCGAGG